>JAHZNF010003031.1:0-16605 GCA_027744215.1 Troglopedetes dispersus | reverse complement strand
CCTGCCCTCCTTTTCTGCTCCCATAATTAATAATCCTTTTGGTAATGAAAAGTTAGGAGAACATTTTGCAAAATAAGGTGCACAATTAGCACAGCTTCCTATTGTATTATTTAAAGCGAGAGAAAATCCAATTATGTATTCCTTAATTTTCCATTTTCCCCAAAAAATTTTCTTCTGCTCAGAAGAGTAGCAACAGCTTCCCTCAACAAGATATCTTATTTCTGGAGGCTTGATCTATCTACTGATCCAGCCGACCATTGGTCCTTTCTCCTGTGATCCGAAACCATATCTTTTGAGTGTCTCCCAAAAAGAACTTTTTTTTGTTCGTGTTTATTCCCAACTTTGCCGTTGCCTCTCCGCGGACAAAAAAAGAGTAAAAGTTGGAAGAACGTGAATAGAAAGAAGGGAGAAAGTACCCGAGAAGTTGCTCGCGAAGATCCACAACACACATGTAAGTAAATGGACACATGGAGGCACGAACTATAATGTAATCATATCTTAGGATAATATATTTCTCTCTGGGCAAGAAAATAAAGAAACTGATCAACTTCCTTCCCACTCTTTCTTCCATTTCAAAAAGTACGACGACTCTCTTCTGTGCAGCTGTTTCTCCGCGAGAGTTGTCTTCTTGACACAGAAAACAGAATATTATAATAGCATCCATGTGTGCATATTATGGAGCTGAGGACAGAAACAGTTTCTCTTCAGAAAGAGTTCTTTTCTTTTGAAAAAAAGTGGGAGTAAATGAGACACTTTGGAAGGCATGAGACCCACAACCACTTTTTTTTCTTCCTCACGTATGAATGGGAAATCGAGGTTTTGACCTTAAAAGAAAGAAAAGAGAAATAAAGAGGAGGTAAAAAAAAGAGATGCACACATATGTGCTGTCAGTGAAGTGCACCTGTGGTCACATTCTCCATACATATCTGTCTCTCAAGTGAAAACAAAAGGATGATTCTTCCTCACGTATGAATGGGAAATCGAGGTTTTGACCTTAAAAGAAAGAAAAGAGAAATAAAGAGGACGTAAAAAAAAGAGATGCACACATATGTGCTGTCAGTGAAGTGCACCTGTGGTCACATTCTCCATACATATCTGTCTCTCAAGTGAAAACAAAAGGATGATGATATTTATCTCTTTGTTTCCTCACTCTCAAGGCTATCTCTCCCTTGAAAAAGTTTTTTTTTTGGAAAAGAAGAAGAGAAGGAAATGACGAGGATTAAAAATGTGGTCGGCTGAGTGCACCAACTACTTTTTTCCTTTGAATAATGGAGCAAAAAAATGGGCAAAAAAAGTAGTATTCACCACCACAGCTCTCTTTCCTTGTTTTCTCTTGTCTGCGCTAACAAGAGTAAACAAGGAAGAGAGGATTTTCGCCAAGAAACTGTAAAAAAAAAGTTTTTGTCTTGAGAACACACATAAAAGGAGAAGACCTGGATTGAGAAAATGTGTGTGTAGGTATTTAGGAGGGAAAGGAGCTTCGTTGGTGGCCAAGGAATTGGGAGAGCTTCTACTTAAGTAATTACATAAAGTCAGGTTTGTCTTGTTTCTCGGGAAAATGGAACCATCATCGTTATCACGGCCGTTGTCTTCTCACAGTTTCAGTGTCTACTAGAAAGAGACTCTTTGTGTTCCTTTTTTTCCCTTTTGTCCTTGAGAATTGATACTACTTATCAATTTAGGAGGGATGTGTGTGTTCTCACTTCTCGCAAAAAAAAAAAACATTTCCTTCGGAGCACATATTTTTTAAAGGCGTGCTACATAAATGGAGAAAAAAAAGTTTTTTTTTGGCTAGAATGTTGTGATGGGTTGATGATATGACAATTTTTTTTAAAGTGTCACACCAGCTCCCCCACTCATGAACAATAATTTAGAGTTTTGGAGGACAAAAAAGTTTGTGTGCTCCAGATTGTGTCCACTACATACTACTACGGAGTGGAGTAGCTAACGCACGTATGCCACCGCCAACATCTCAACTTCCTGAGCAATACGTAACAAAAATATAACACGTACAAAAAATTTTGAGACTTTGGTGACTCGTGAATTTTTTCGGAGTGGGAAAGTTTCCCCTTGTCATCATAGTAGTAGTGGTATTCCTCCATCTTGTGAAGTTCAACCGCTGGAAAAACTAGTTTTCTCATGTTTTGTTCTAGACTTGCCTCAATACTGTTTTGCATACCTGAGTTTATTTATTTATTTATTCTTGGGAAAAAATATTTTTCCCGCCAGAAATTTTTTTTTGAAATTTAGGATGGTCCTCTTAATATTTGTTATCGGTGGAGCAACAAAAAAGTTTTCAGACGTCGTTGGGACAAATCTCTTCAAGTCAGTATTGCTCTCTCAAAAAACAATATTGTTGGGTTATCAAGTGTCCAATTTATCACTTGAAACTTGTTAATAAATATGCATGCATAATATATTTGTATGCATCTTATCTTATCCGAAACGAACAGTGGCAGGTGAAAGGAAGTGAAGCATGAAAATATATCTAGGCACATTGTTATTCAACTTTTGATACATCCATGATGATGATGATGATGATGTGTGAAATCAATCGATAAAAGTTGAGAGGGAAAAATGTGAGAAGTAAGTCGAAAAGTAGTAGAAATGCTGTTCACTTTCCTCCCTTCCTTCTCTCTCTCTCACACACACACAAAATGAAGCCAATTAGCTCCATTTTGTGTACACTTCCTTCTCCCGAGAAATGTGTATTTTTTTGTTCTATTTTTTACTTACACATATATGATGATGTATCCATATGCGCATATCTATTATTAGGCATTTCTGGTGGTTTTATGGAGCAGCACAGGAGAAAATTATAGAGCTGCAGCAGGAATGTTTTGGGCAGCCTGCTGCTCCTTTTATAAATATACATTTTTGTTCTATATTTGTGTGGGTGCGCAGAAGTCACACCGCTCAATTTTTTTTATGGAAACCTATTCAATTTTCCAACACGTGTGATGCAGTTAGTTACGTAATAATAGAACTGAAATTTCTCTGCCCAGTATATATATTTTTTTGTATTTTCTGGAAGGAAAAGGAGAGCACGAGTTGAAGAAAAAAAAAATCACCCAATTTGTTGGCACTCCGGACCTTGATTTGCGAATATGCACATGCACGCAAAAAAAATATATTTTTTTTTTGTTTCCTTCTGGCCGATCGTGTGAAACGGAGCGGACGAGGAGAAGAACACAAGAAAGAAGAAAATGTGTGTGTGCACATGTTTAATTTTGGGAACAAATTTCCTGGTCATTGCACACCCAATTTTTTCTTGTCTTCTTCTCTTCCCTTCTCTTGTCATTTGGGAGGCAAGGGAAGGAAAACAAGAAAGGGCAGAATGTGACAAATCATATATTTCATCTCCAATTCCAGCCACACTAAATTCGGACACAGGGAAAACGGAACAGGAACAACAACAAGAAGTCAAGAGAGGGAAAATGAGGAGCAAACGTCCAGCATTTTCTTGTTATAAAAAATATGTATGTAGACTGCGTGCGAGAACGTCTCTTCAGCCAAAAAAATACATAAATGGAAATGTGAACAAGGCCAAGGGTGGTGGTGGTGTACATAAAGTGAACCTTGCAAATTTTCTTCTTTTTTTTGGACACACACATCCAATATACTCTTCATAGTTCACACTGAAAAAAATTTTTGCACCAAGTTAGCTCAATTCTCTCTTTTAAGCACTTCTCACAAACGTCATAGAGGAAACCGAATATATGGACGCTATGCTCACCGGACACAAAAAAATGTTTGCTCCAGAAAACTCCACCAAAAACATTTATTTTTTTTGTGTGGAGGCTACTCCCAAAAAATAATGCGAACCGGAGGAGTGAGTATATATGTACTCCATAATATTCCTGGGGGACGGAAAAAAAGGAAACAAAAAAATTGTAGGGGATGATGATGATGATGATGATTGAGGAGGAATTGGAAACGAAAATGATACACTCCTCTCCAAACACAACAACTTACCAAGATAATATTGTATGCGCACAGCTGAACCAATTTATGTCCGCTTTATTGCCCATTTTGTCATCACCGATCAGTGAGGAAGGAGTGCAATCCATTGACTCTGGACTATTTTGGGCGCATCATTTTTACGCAAGAAGACACTTTAATTCTTTTGTGTGCAGTATTTCTTGACTCTTTTTTTTGTTTCATTATTTACCTACAAATAACTTCTACATTTTTCTGGAGCAAAAAAGGGGAAAAAAGCATGAAATAAGAAGGAGAACAATATTGGATTAATGCTTCTCCGTGATGCGGTTCATTTTCCGGTGGCGGTCAGCATGTAAGTATTGGGCAACGTGTCTGTCTGGTTCGTGCCAAGAAAGCATGCGGACATTATCTTTCATCCCCGAGTCATTTCCTATTATCCTCAATTCCCATAAAATGAATGATGAGAGTGATTCGCAGTGGTCAACAAAACGTTCATGCTTTTCATGAGGAAAACCTTTCTTTTCCCAGAAATCATGCAATCCAGTAATAAAAATATATGTGTGGATTTATTTTTTGGTGTAATTGGGAAAAGTTATACCTTCTTTTCCGGATGCAAATAAACTGGTTTATCCAGGAAAAAAAGAAGAAGGGGCGGGGCTAGATCCCCACGAGGAGCTTTATCCTTATATACTGTCTTCTCTTCTTCTGGTCTCTCAAAAAAAATGTAAGAAGGCCAAAATATATATATATATATATGTATCCTTCTAATGCTTATCATTATGATCACCCAGGGACTCATCTGTTTTCATCTCTTCGACTGGATAAGGCGTTACATTTTTTTTAGGAAAAAAATTTAAATACATGGAATCAGGAAGAAGAAGAAAAAAAGGAGATTCAAGGGAGGATAAGCTTCCGTGGTTTTAGCCTGTAAAAAAAATCCAGGAAACGGAATGAATGCGTGGCTAAATTCATGCTATATTTAAAAAAAAAACGTGTGCAAATTCATTTTCCAGTGAAGGCAAATATGGAGGCAACCTGAAAGGGGAAAATTTTCTTATCTCGTAAAAAAAGAAAGACAAAAACCCATCATTCATGTTTCGTCCTCGACTTTCTGTATTTTTAGAGCTCTCGTCAAAAAAATAAAGGAAAGAAAATGGCCCGAGGAATTAAAAAAACGAAGTGGAAAGCCGCCTTCAGTCAGTCAGTTTTCAGATCTCCGGTGAGTGAGTTTAGCAAAAAAGAAAGAAAGGTCGGATAAGAAGACTCGTGTGGTAATCAAACATGTTTATATAAATAAATATAGCTTCACTCTGGATATTACAGCCATCCTTCAGCGAATGAAACATTTTATTTTTCTCCAGGGATCACTAACCTATTTATATATGTGCACATGTATCTATGCATTTATGTACTTTTTTTTTGAGAAAATGGAGATAAGATTTTTATCCCGTTTTCCAAGTCTTTTTTTTCAAGTCAGTCTCCAACAAGTCATTAATGATGTCCCTTTATGACCTCTCATAAAAAAATAAATTAAAAAAGGGCCACATCCATGTCAGCTCATGCTTATCTTCCTTTTCATTCTGATGCAAAAAAAATGGGCAGAACGTGTCATCAAATTAAGAAAGAAAAGGTTATTCCATTAAAATGTCATGGCTCTTCTTTTTTTTACGTAAAAAAGTGTTTCACTCCTTTTTGGCACGTTTTCCATTCTCTTTTCTTTCTCTGCTCAGAAGAAAAAAAAGGTTATATTTCAGATAAGGATGATGATGATGGCGATGATAAGGTTGGAATAGGAATAAAAAAAGGGGAAACAAATTTCCTTCGACTTGCTCACAAAATATTTTATCCACTTCATTTATTCCTTATTTTTTTTCTTGAAGCTAGCTCATCCTTTCCACGAATGACTGCTGCTGGCTGAGATGATAAAAAAAGGGAAAGAAACACCGCGGGAGTAAGTCTTATCTAAAACGGTCATCTTGTATTTCACCTTCCTTTTCAAAACAAGATTCATTTATTTTAAAACTTTCCTCCTTTTTTTATCCTCTGTTTCACAGGTTGGAATAATGGAGCATTATAAAGTCTTTATTTAAAAATATATTTTTTTTATTTCCACTCTCATTCTTCTTTTTTCTGCTTGATCTCTGAAAGTTGTCACACTTTTACTATCACTTTCGGGCTTCCACAAAAGGAAAATGGAGGAAAATGTGGAGAAGCAATATAAATGAAACAGAAAAAGGACGAAAGCTCTTTTTTGGTCACCATTTTCAGGTGACATTAACGAACATAATCTTTTACTGTCCAACACATAAAAAAAGGGGAAACACTACCAGCCTGGAAGGAATTATGGAGCATAGTTTCCTTGGAGGAATCATTCACCTCCATTTCTTCTTCAGATAAAATATATATATTTTTTCGCATTCTTGTTCCATCCTCGCGTTTTGCGACAGAGAAAAAGAAAGTGGAAACCCAATCTAAATCCCATTTTATGATCTCAATAAAAAAAAGAAGAAGAAGAAGAGATCATCATTGCCTCTCCTTTCTTTCCCGATCAGCACCATCGAATCATAGGAAAATGATATGGTAACAGTACGATGATAACCATGAGGAGCGACGTGGTGGAGGTGGTGGTAAGGAAAAGAAACGAGCACATAATTCCCTTCTTTTCTTTAAAAAAAAATTGTTATTGAATTGCTCTGTCTGACTTTGGTCCATATTTCCGTTCGGGAAATGTCACCATGTTATGGACACCATAAAAAGAGAGAGAGAGTACTTTTTATTATGACATATTTTTAAAGGCACTTATGTACCTCCATATTTTCCATTCAGGTGGGTGTGCCAACAATAAAAAAAAATTTTTTCCCCTAATAAAATTCCGTTTTTGTGGGATTATATCAACCAAATAAGACATGTTACGTCATCAGCGCTAATGCGCACCTTGCTCAACTTCCCACACTCGCAAGCTTTTTATTGCCTCAGAGAAATGTGGGCAAATGGCGTATTTCTCGCTTGCAAAATAAAAAAAAACAAGTTGGCAAAAATATACATTTTTTTCTGGAACACTATCCACGATACACTTTCCAAAATGCTGGAGAAAAATATGCACACAGCTCTCTCTCCCTTTTTTCCCCTTCCATTTCACTGAGTTGTGTGAAGCAATAAATGGTGGTACAATATTGCACCATTGCTCAACTTCCCACACTCGCAAGCTTTTTATTGCCTCAGAGAAATGTGGGCAAATGGCGTATTTCTCGCTTGCAAAATATAAAAAAACCAAGTTGGAAAAAATATACATTTTTTCCGGAACACTATCCACTTTCCAAAATGCTGGAGAAAAATATGCACACAGCTCTCTCTCCCTTTTCCCCTTCCATTTCACTGAGTTGTGTGAAGCAATAAATGGGGTACAATATTGCACCAAAAAAAAATTGCTTAACGACCAACGCAACATCTTCACACTTTTTTTTTCTGAAAAAAAAGAGAAGAAAAGCCGTAAATACATATATGCTCCGGAAAAAAAGTTTTTTTTAGGAATCGCAGAAAAAAAATGTTTGATCCTGTAATTCGTTCTCTTTTTTTTCAGTTGAGCCAAAAATTGTTTGATCAGGGTAATAATTTTAGTGGAGCTGTTTTTTTTGCCTTATCACCGTTTAAGGAATCGCAGAAAAAAATGTTTGATCCTGTAATTCGTTCTCTTTTTTTTCAGTTGAGCCAAAAATTGTTTGATCAGGGTAATAATTTTAGTGGAGCTGTTTTTTTTGCCTTTTCACAGAAAAGCGGAAATGTAGAACAAAAAAAACAAAATACCAGTAATATGATTTTGCACATTTCATGCTGTTTACCAACTGGATACATAAAAAATCACATGGAATCAAGTGCAAACAAAAAGAAAAGATTTTTTCTTTATACCTACACAGCGTTGTGTGCATAAATGTTCCCTGGAAAACGTGTTTATAACTTTTTTTATTTCGGGAGAAATGGTTGCAATGCAACTCTGTTTTGTTGGGTTGTTTTTATTGTGGCTTTCTCTCCCGTTTCAGTTTATGAGGTGTGCGGTGCACACAGTGAAATAAAACGTGTTTATAACTTTTTTTTTTATTTCGGGAGAAATGGTTGCAATGCAACTCTGTTTTGTTGGGTTGTTTTTATTGTGGCTTTCTCTCCCGTTTCAGTTTATGAGGTGTGCGGTGCACACAGTGAAAATATTATGTTGGAATAATTACTTCCTTTTTTTTCTTCTCCGATGTGGGGAAGGTAAATGTGGCAAAATTACAGTAATGATGGTGTTGACAATGCCACCATAAAAAAAATAGCACACACTACTCACACTGCTCAGATCTTTTATGCTCCGCGGTGAGCCTCCATTGTTTTGCTCTCTTTCTCTTGCGAAAAAAAGGAAATCTCTGCTGCTGCGGAGAAAGGTATTTTTTTAAAAAGGATAAGCTTATACATAATGATAACCTTACGCTGTAAGATATATGCACAGAGAGAAGAAGGAAACCAAGAGCGCAATTATTTACAGGAGAACCACCAACCAACCAACCACCAGCGTGACCAGCCCATCCCATTCTTACTTGGAAGGGAGAACAACAACAACAACTCGGAAAATTGTGGACACCATTTCACATAAGTAATCATAATGGATGTCATTATTCTCAGAGCAAGATTTCCTTTCCCTCGAAAATTTTTTGGTGAAAAACAAAAAGGGAGCTGTGTGCTTGTGTGCACATTTCAGGTTTTGTCATGTTAATCTCCCGTGGCAAAAAAAGGAAACAAGAGGACCGCATGCATCGCCCAAAAAAATGGTTGTTATCATAATCATTAGGGTAGTGACACGTTACTCATGATGGTCGCTGTAGTCTTGTTTCCTCACACAAAAAAAAATATTTAATGTGTCCATTCGCTCGTTCTTGTCTCTTCCTTGGAGAATATCAGGACCTGGATTTTATTCCATTTTATGGAGCAGCGCACCACACCTCGTGTAAAAAAAAAGAAACAAAAATGTGAGGATGAGAGGAAGAAGTGCTTCATTCAACTTTGATTACGTCATGAACACACGCTCCTTCCATGTATCTATTGTTTGCTGTGGGACATGGCAATTTCCTCTAATTTCCAATTTTGTGACACCTCCAAAAAAAAATAAAAGAAAATATATTTTGTGGGAACGAGACTTTGATATTTCGCTGTTATTTGCCGGGGAAACAAATCGGAACAGGAGTGATGAATGTGGAGGGAAGCACACAAAATGATTATCAGTGTATCAGCATCATTTGCATCATCACGAGAGAAAATTAGGAGGCAGAGTTGACAGAGAAAATGGAGGAGTATTAATGAGTGTGTGCTCAGCTCAACATGAGAAGCTGATGGAGGTGGTGGTGGCTCGAGGCTCTACATAAATTTCCCATTTTCCCATGTTTCCCGTTGTCAAAAGTAGAGTGGAGCAGAGACGACAACCGCTCCTCGTGGCCACAAGTGAGTGCGGGAATAAAAAAAATATTTTTTTTAGGTTCTTCATTACTTCCTCCAGTGGAGGAAGAGAGAGAGAGAGTGAGAGAGGAACATCAATGATGGTTGTGTGTGGCACATACCTCCTGCTTCCCGACAAGCCGAATAATTGTTCACACATTTAAAAAGGGATGGGAAATGGGTGTTCATGTCCCGGTTACACATGGAGCACGTCACTCACTCCAAAATCCGGTCCTTTCACTCGAAAAGGACCGCAGAAACCGACAAGTGAGGAAGCTCTAGTGTGACAACGACAAATAATTTTTTTTCCCCTTCACACAGGATAAAATTTTTTTTTGTGCACCACTGCTAATTTTCCCACTTTTATCACACGAGAGGAGAATCAAAGGAGGAAGAGGTGCGCCAAAACCTAAAATATATACATATATTTAAGAGAGGACTGGGAAATGAGGGGAGACAGCGTCCTGCAAAAATCCCTGCCCGCAGATACTTTATAACAACAGCTGCGCCCCAACATATATATTTTTTTTGTCTAGTCAGTTTATGTCTCGAGTCTGACCAGCATCCATGGCGAAGTCTTACATGTGTGTCTTCTCAAATAAAAAAAAGAAGCAAGTAAAATTGGAAAATCCTTGGAAATCCTCCGTTCTGCCTTGTCATATGTCTCCAAGGACGGTTTACTATTTTTTATTCAGGATGGACACGTCTCCAGATAAAAAAAAATACATATCAAGGAATGAATAAGGACAGTGGATGGACACAAAAAAAAGAGCATAATACATATATTGAATCTGGTGAGTGAGCACAACTTTATTACTGGAAAGAAAGCAACAGGAGCTGCTATTAACCCAACAAAAAAATATATATACATCGGGTTATCTCGCATAAAAAAACATATTATGGCACACACACACATATTAGCTTATTTATCCATATCAAAATAAGTTTGGGGGAATTTGAGAATAAACCTCCTTGTCTGCATATTTGTTTCTTGGATTCGAGAACATGCAAATTCTTTCATTTGTTGATTAATTATTGTTTCGTGGAAGTAACGTACACATGTGTGTACTTTACTTCACAATAAATCAACAGAAATATAAAAAACGGTACACTCATGGAAGAAAAGGGCTCAGTAGTACTGACTTGGAAAATGGTCCGCTGGGAAATTCATTTTTTGCTGGAGATATATTTTTTTATATTATTCCTCTTGTGCCTTGCCTGCCCACTTGACTAGATACTACTATGGAGTCTCACTTTATTTGGCGGCTACTTTTTTTTTCTTTTCCATGTGGTTGAGTTGGGGCTTCCTCGATTTTATTTGTTGATTAATTATTGTTTCGTGGAAGTAACGTACACATGTGTGTACTTTACTTCACAATAAATCAACAGAAATATAAAAAAACGGTACACTCATGGAAGACAAGGGCTCAGTACTGACTTGGAAAATGGTCCGCTGGGAAATTCATTTTTTGCTGGAGATATATTTTTTATATTATTCCTCTTGTGCCTTGCCTGCCCACTTGACTACTACTATGGAGTCTCACTTTATTTGGCGGCTACTTTTTTTTCCATGTGGTTGAGTTTGGGCTTCCTCGATTTCCGAAAGTGAGGAGATAAGAGGAAGCTGGTAAACATGAGAGAAGCACTGTTTCCATTCAACTCTGCTTTGCTGCTCAGCAGTGAAGATGACACAAAGACTTGAAGAACCAAGAGTGGAGCAACTGTAGTATTTTCTTTTCCTGTGTTGGAGCCTTCAGCTAAATTTTTTTCTTGTCTTCAGAAGAACCACTTGTACTTATCACAGATATATAAATATTCCTTCGTGTCAAAACTGACTTCTCTCAAGTTTTTGAGAGTTGAGAGCTCCTTTCTCAAGGAGACCGACCAGCTTTGCATGATTTTCTTTGAGAAAAGAAAAATAATATGTAATCGTGCGAAAGTTTTAGTTGGTGGGACTGGCATGTTTTTCTTTGGAGATTGATTATCATTTTGGAAAAAGCATTTCAGCATAAAATATATACATATCTCTCTGATGAAAAGTTTTTTAGGGACAATAACTTTATAGCCCAGATAATATTGAGATTTTAAGTGTGTGTTTTGATGAGTGGGAAGTGGAGTCAAAATAATAGTATAATTTTCGAAAAAAAAGCTTCCCTTCCATCTAGAAACATAAAAGCGAGCAGCTCTCTTTCCCTCTAGCCATGCTCGGGGAAGGAAAAGTAAATGAGAAGCCATTTCCTATTAGCTCGTCACGTGTCAAGTATTTTTGGCAAATGGGGAAAAGTGATAAATATGAGACAAGGATTGTAGTATAATAAAGTTTGATGAGTGTCGTGTCTCCACAAAAAAAAACATATATTTGTGTATGGACATATCCGCTCCATAAAATTTGACAGGAATGGTTAATGTGTCGCAATTAATTGAGTCAGTTAATTTTCCCACAAAAAAAAATAAACCCTGAAGGAGCAGGAATGAGCTTCAGCAATTAAAGGAAAACAAAAGAGTTTTCCAGGGAAAAATGTGCTGATTACCTACTTAGTTACAACAACAACAACGGCTTTTAATAATAAAAAAACCTTTTTATCTTTCTCGTCAAAGCTCCTCTCCTCCTCCTCCTCTTCCTTCTCTTCGTTTTCCACGAAGAAAGTTTTGAAAGCTTTCCCTGTTTCATCTTGAGTTTTTTTTGTGAAGGGACACATAATCAAATTTTCCGTGCCAGTTCACAGCTGCTCAAACAAACACACCATAGCTCTCTCTCTCTCTCTCATTCTCCAGTTTTTTTTGCTAATGCGATCAAAAGAAAGTTATATTGTGAGAGAATAGGTAGCTCTTTCTCCTTCACTCCGCTTTATTTGCATATATCACATTTAAAACTTTTTTTTTCGCTCTCATTTTTACACTCAATAAATTTGAGGAAAAAAAATAACACCCAACTTTTGATTGACTCCACAACAAGAGTAATTTGACGCGGAAGAAAAATAAAATTGAGTGAAAGTGATGGAATGAGAAGGATCAGTTTATATATTTTTTTTCGAAGCATCTTTTACCTTTTTTTGATTTCTCGTCAAATAAAATAATGAATGGGACATGAGCCAATAATTTAAAAAAAAATATGTTGAGGAGAGTAAAACACAGAGCGGGAGCAAATCAAACAAAGGAATAAATAACAGCATTAAATTCCACTAAATCATCATTACCCAGTTAAGCTGGCAAGGAAGCCAATAATCCATATATTTTTTCTTCCTTCTTCTGTGCACACACAAAAACTCACAACCATAATTTACCACTCGTTTTTTTTTGCACAAAATACTAAGCTTGGTATTTTCCTCCAAGACAAGTGAATATTGAGGAATGGAGTGCGAATTTTGTCCGTATGTTTTATTTTCTGTTTTTTTTTTGGAAAAAGCCATATATTTCTCCCGTCGTCCTCACTCATTTTCACTTGGGTTCTCTCTCTCTCTTCCCTCAGCTCCGTTTTTCGTTCCCAGAACCGTAGGAAAAAAAAATTGGAAAGGACAGGGGAAGCATTTATACACACACACAAAAAATATCCCGATGGGAAATGAGCGACTGTTTTTTTTTGTTTCGTACCAGACCATGGCCAAGTGAAGTGAGACCGCACCACCAGCCAGCCAGCCACAAACAGTTTTATGTCCAACCCGAAAATAAAATGTACACAGGAAGGGACGGTTGTTATCATATGTGCTCTTCTACAAACTTTACTACCAATTTTCGAGGCTTACTCTATTGGCAAACTCTCTCAACTCAGCTGACTTGAATATTGAGGAATGGAGTGCGAATTTTGTCCGTATGCTTTATTTTCTTTTTTTTTTTGGAAAAAGCCATATATTTCTCCCGTCGTCCTCACTCATTTTCACTTGGGTTCTCTCTCTCTCTCTTCTCTTCCCTCAGCTCCGTTTTAGTTCCCAGAACCGTAGGAAAAAAAATTGGAAAGGACAGGGGAAGCATTTATACACACACAAAAAAAAATATCCCGATGGGAAATGAGTGACTGTTTTTTTTGTTTCGTACCAGACCATGGCCAAGTGAAGTGAGACCGCACCACCAGCCAGCCACAAACAGTTTTATGTCCAACCCGAAAATAAAATGCACACAGGAAGGGACGGTTGTTATCATATGTGCTCTTCTACAAACTTTACTACCAATTTTCGAGGCTTACTCTATTGGCAAACTCTCTCAACTCAGCTGACCTTGTCCGCACTTAATATGTGTAATTAAGTCCTGGTTTTTTTCTGTTTTGTGGTCGGAAAGAAATATATATCCGTCTGACCCTTTTTTTTAGATTCCATTAGGCTTATCCCAATTTTTGTTATCCTTGCTTTTTGTGTACACATATAAAGATGTCTGTAGCAAAGGCGCATCAATACATAAAAAAATCCTATATTGCTAATCTTTTCTCATCGGAGGAATTGTGTACAGGAAATGAGAAAAAAAAAGTCCAGAGAGGAAGTTGGGAGAGAAAAGCGAACAAAAAAAACCGGGAGAAGACCAGGCTAGAATATTTGATGATTATTCGATGGTGAAGGTATGGATTGCGAAATATATGTTGTTTTTTTGGTTCGCAGGAAAAAGGAGAAGTGAGTTGGAAACTGGAGCTTTTGTAGACACACATTACTCAGGTATGATCATCAAAGATTGAGTTGAGTACTCAGACATGGACGCAAAAAAAGGAGAAACCTAACCGAGCTACATACAGAAAATATGGTACTTTCCCTTATCTCAAAATGCTGGAGCAGAGATGATGATGGGAGGAACTTTAGTGAAATTCTTGTCTCCGCTCAGTTCAGTCCGGTCGAGCTTGAAAGAAACTCTTTGGAATAATTCTTGCCTGTAACTTTTTTTCAAACAGAGAAAGAACTAAAGAGGTGCACACACTAACTTAAAATTTTAAGCTGATGATAACAAGTTTGTGGTAACAAAAAAATATTATTAAAGTATTATTGACTCCTAACTTCCTATTATTTACTTCGTAGTACTTTGCTTCCATATAATTTTAAGGAAGTCTCTACACCCAAAAATTATTTTTTTTCCCAGCAGCCTTTTCAAAAGTAAGTAGCATGGATACACACATCTAAGCTGTGAAGAAGTGAACCACCACCATCTCCACCGAACAAACGAGTGTTGATAAAGAACAACTTTTTTTTGGAGAGAGCAACTACCAAAAAAATGCACATAACTGCCTCTTTTTTTCTTAGTCTTTTTTTTCTTTTTTTTTCTTGAGAGAGAAAAAATAAAGTTCTCTCTTATTTTTTTGGAGGGAGTCCCTGGTGGAGCGTTGTTTTGTCGTCTATCAAAAAAGGCTTGTGAAAAAAAGGAGTGCGAGCTTTTTTTTGGGAGGAAAGAAGAAGAAGGATGGCGGCACGCAGACTGGTCACTGGTTACGTCTGGCACCATTCCGTCTCTCCAAATTCTTAGCTAGAAAAAAAACGGGAGAGTTGGTGATGGTGGTGTGCATTTTGAGCGGAGCGGAGCAGAGCAAAGTTGATGATGAAGATGATTCTTTACCACCACTTTTTTTTCTCTTTCTTCTCCACCACATCATTTTCTTTCAAAACGAAGTGTGGAGAAGGTCGCCGAGGAAAAAGAATGCACACAAAATAAAAATGGGAGAATAGAGAGATGAAAATGTTTTTGTTGTGTATAATAATGCTCCCATCTTTATCTTAGCTTTTTTTTTGTTGGCCATTTCCCGTTTCACTTTTTGTTGTTGTTTTGTGTGCATAAATGTGTATTATGGAGGAGGTATTTTTTGTCTAGATTATATACGTGCTGCTGGAATATCAACGCAAGGAGGAGAGAAATAAGTGAAGGATTGAGATGAGGGGATCGTTCTATGTAACCAAGAAGAGTCGTACGTCGACAATGCATAAATTGTAGGAGCTCCCACGGGACCACAGTGAGCGGATCTAGCAAAAGTCGTTTTTTTTCTCGCGCCACGCTAAAAAAACACAGGAAGGGGAACTACTAAAACTTGTGAAATAAACCACAGGAAGCATAGTACACAAAAAAAATAAAGCAAGCTTCCCCTTTGGAAACAGGAAAAACGAGCTTTAGACGTGATCCAAAAAAAAAAATCACGGAGTAAAAAAACTAGACAGCTTATCTTTTCCATTATGTAAATCTGCTCAGATATAAACAAAACATACTCATGGTGAGCTTGACCAAAAAAAAATATAAAAACAAAAGACTAGAACAAAGATCGAAATATGAACCAAGAAAAGGCACACAACAACTTTTGGATAAAAAAACGGACGAGCACACAATTGTGGTCACATGAAGTGCTTAACCTCATTAGGCACTTCCTTCATACACTCAACTACTTATGTGTGTGTATGTAGCTCCAAAAAAAAACAGAAGTGAAAGTAGGAGCAGTGTATACTAAGTTTTTGGGAAAGCCAGAAGCTTGATAAGAAGAACACAGTAGTCAATCCAGTTAACTTTTTTTTATTCTCTCTCCTTCTCGCTTCCTCGCTCGCTTCTCAGTTTTTTAAAGTTTTTTTTTTGCGGAGAAAGAAAAAGTCCATATATACCCAAAGGAAAATTTGAGATGAGCTTTGTTTCAGGCTTGCTTTTTTTTTCTTCTCAGAAGAAAAAAAAAGTGACTCTGATGTGAACCAACGCCTTCCAATGCGCCTTTCCTCTGCTGATGTGTTGTTTACTCTGGGTACATACAAAACACATGTACGTATTTATGTACGTGTGTGCAAATTTATTGTGAAATCTTTGTTTGTGTAAATACATCTTAGCTTTTTTTTAAAAAAATATCAACTATGCTGCAAAAAAGCTCCGAATTTGGTGTTTGGTTGGACTAGAAGTAAAGTTAAGAAAGAAAGAAAAAAAATAAATGCACAAAACGTTTTGTTATTCCGTTGCGGTATCCGCAGCAAGAATAAACTTGTTTTTTTTTCCTTGCGTGTGTGTGCAAGCAAGCCTTTGATTTTGAATTATGGCTGGGCTGTAGGTCTACTTGCTCTTTTTTTGGAGGTGTATACATATAGGTAAGCATTACATCATCTATCTAGTCCTGCTCCAATATATATATGTATATATTCATGGGGAAGTTCAGCCCAACAGAAATGCAGTGCATGCAGCTTTTTCTAGGTAACATTTATAAATGATAATGATAAGGCATTAAAAAGCATGGAGCAGACCGGATCCTCCTCCTTTTTCCCTTTTTTT
>JAHZNF010003030.1:0-12907 GCA_027744215.1 Troglopedetes dispersus | reverse complement strand
GGGCTCCATACCTATTGAAACAATGTGGTCCTATTTTGCAAATCAAATGGATTATATTGATTATTACCCATTACTATATTAAATATTGAGGATTGAGATTAAGGCTATTTTTGGGGAAAAATGTGATAATTTGATCACCAAGTTTTATCAACTGTACTAACATAAAAAGTGATACCTTTCAACACGAGTAAAAGAGAAGAGGACGCTTCAGGTTCAGCTGCCCATCATTTTGATCAGGATAACCATTTTACTCTGCAAGAAGAAGCATAAATAGTAATAATCACTCTTCCTGTTCGTCGTTATCATGAAATGCTAATGAAGTGAAGTGGATGATATGACGGATTGGAAGGATACACGGATGATCAATGGTGACGCATATAGTGGAGCAGGTAGTGAAATATTATGAAGTAGTCGTCGCTTCAGGGTAGAAATTTACTATATTCAGCACACCTGGAGCCATAAACTGCACCTTCTCGATAAACAGATAACTAATAGGATGAGAATGACTTGATTTGTTAAGAAGATGAACCACACTAATCTGTCCACAGCTGAAAGTCACCGAGCATAATGACACGACGTAATAGGAACCCAGGAGGCAGGATACGTAAAACTCCACACTAAACAACTTCTCTCTGATACGCAAAGTCACAAAACGTCAACTAAAAATTAATGATGCCACCATATAAATAAATGCATACAGATGATCTCATTATAGCATCAATCGCCGCATGAATGATAGATACTAATGCGCACCCGGATATAAACAAACAATGGATAAGGAAAACAAGCATAATATTTCACGTGAATTACTACAAAGCTCGATTGCAATTAAACTCAACACTCAAACCCTTTGTTCCCCCAACAAAGAAGGAAACTGAAAGCGGAGACTGAAGACCTTAACAATTTCCACTGTCGCGTTTCCTCTTTTCTACTGATGAATGAAGGATTTTTATGGAATGTGACTTTGGAATACTAATCATAGTACTAAAGCACTTTCAAAGTGCATTTATCCTCAAAGTCATAATTGCAATATTGAAAAGCTTGCAAACAATGGTAATGGTATAGTGCTCATATATGCGTCAAGGAAGCAGATGCAAGTGACCCAGAAAACTCTCAAAGACTTTAATTACTTTTTTGACAATTTTTTTATTCGTTTATTTTATTTGATTGACAAATAAAAAATCACAAAACATGCATACGTGCTGTGTGTGATACAAAAAGTTATAAAGTAAATTGACACTCTTTTGATCAGTGTTTCAGTATTATTTTTAAAAAATAAAAAAATGTTCTTAATTGATGTTCTGTTGTTTTCTTGATATTTTCTTGTTGTTGATTCCTGTGAAAACCTATAAAAAACTCACGATCGCTCACCTTTATATAAAGTAGATCACAACAACAATCATCATCTTGAAACATCACAATTTTAACATGCTTAACTCATACCAATTTAGTGTTCATGTGACAAGTTATTATCATTATCATGAGTACAACTTTGTTCATTATAATTATCTCAATTACATTTTGTAAAAATTAAGTTTCTCAAAACCAATGGTTTGTTCATTAAAACTCANGCTCACCTTTATATAAAGTAGATCACAACAACAATCATCATCTTGAAACATCACAATTTTAACATGCTTAACTCATACCAATTTAGTGTTCATGTGACAAGTTATTATCATTATCATGAGTACAACTTTGTTCATTATAATTATCTCAATTACATTTTGTAAAAATTAAGTTTCTCAAAACCAATGGTTTGTTCATTAAAACTCAAAATTGATTTTCAATGTCACTTATTTTTCCAAACTTCACAGAGGAAACAACATTTTTATAAGCTATGTATGTTTATTATTACAGTTAGTGCAAACAGTAAATGTAAGTAATCTAGGCTAAAGGAAATACGTGCGTAACAGACGAAAGACATATAAAAAGAAAGCTCACAGCAAACTCTATTAGAGATTATGTGTGTGTGTGTGTCACTTGTGAAAGACTTGACCTAGATCAATACAAAATAGATTAAAGAGATACAAAGTGTGGTCATCATATAATTTCTGTTTTTAGCAAGGGAAAGCAACTGAGCAAAAAAATGGATCATTAGAAGAAAAGGAAGTGAGGAAAAACGAGAAAAGCATACAAAATGTTGTATTAGTTGAAAGAGAAAGGAAAGAGGAAGTAATGTAATAGTAATCCCGTGCAAAGAAATTGAAAACAAGAACCAGCCAAGAAGACTTTTTTCTATTGAAAAGGAAGCAAATTAACGTACTGACTCAATCTCCCCTTGTCGTCTGTGTTCCGTTTTATTATTATTTTTGGACAATTTGTGTTGAAAAATGATTTCACGTTTAGATTTCTAATTTATGTTATCACGTTATACTCTACTTGCTGTATCCGAATTTGGGGTTGTTTCTCACTCCAAAAGGAACAGATGGGGCTCCATACAGACCAGGTGGTGGTGGTGGGGTAGTGCGTGGGGCAGATGGTGGTGGTCGGGGTGGAGTCTGAGGTGGACGGGTAGACTGACGTGGTGGAACAGTCTGCCTGGCTGGTGGAGGACGAGCTGGGGTCAAACCTTGGGAGTCAATGTCTTGGCTGTTTTCATAGGGATTTCTTGTTGGCTGTTGTGGACGTGGGGGAGGTGGAGGTGGACGGCTGGTCTTTGGAGGTTCTGGGTAGGTAGCCTCTCCCTCATAAGTGACTTCAGCATTGTAGCCGTTCTTCCAGTCCGCGGTGTATTTCACGATTTGGAGACGACCATCCGGCAGCAATCCTGGCTGGTGGAGGACGAGCTGGGGTCAAACCTTGGGAGTCAATGTCTTGGCTGTTTTCATAGGGATTTCTTGTTGGCTGTTGTGGACGTGGAGGAGGTGGAGGTGGACGGCTGGTCTTTGGAGGTATGTCCTGTACTCTCCTTTCACAACGTCCCCATCGCTTTCAGATTGATGAGAGAAATCATTGCCGACATCGTCTTTCACGGCGTATGTGAAGTCAAAAGGCATTCCTGGCTCATGTTCGCCCTGCAAAAAACCAATAAAAATATGTTCTAACATAAGTTTCTTATTTCAAATAGCCGGCAATATTTGTTTACGACAGAATAAATCCTCTCGCATTGAAACTCGACTGGTCGCACATCTATCATCGGTACACGACATCATGTAAGATGACTGATGACAGCCTTCACTCATCTTTTTTTCTATCCTTTTTCCAATTCTGTTGATTCCTACCTAACAAACCAAACTGCCTCCAAGGGATTTTTATGAGATGTTCAAAAACAACAATATCATCTCTTCCCAGCATTCAATTTATCAAATCAATTAGATTTTCCAAGTCGTGAGTCGTGACCAAACTCCTCTTCGTTTCCGCCCAATAACCACAACAATATTTGCATTTACACAACATTTATAACTTTAACAACAATGTACAACAATCCCTTCGTGGAGAAGCTGTGTGTGTCCTGCCAGTGAGAGTACAACAAATAAAAGTACCTACAAATTGGACGGGACGGATGGCCTCAAATGAAATGAATAAGTGCCTTTCTGTCTCCTGTCCTCAACTGTGCCCAACAATGACCAAAGTCACCGTCCAACGTATTTTTTACATCAATTAATTCCGATTGTTGTTAGATCCTTTTTATTGATGATTACTATAAGCTGCACATTATAAGACCTTACTCTCTATAGTCATGACTAGAGACTATTATTAACTTTGTCTAGTCTTTCTTTGTCCTAATGCCCTCATCTTCCTTTGAAATATTAGCATTGCTCCCTTCTCCATTGCTTCCACAGGTGGAACCCAATGACGTCGGAGCGAATCAATGATGAAATTGATAGATTAGATAAGAAAATTGCAAGGTTTTAATATCTTGTTTGCTTTTAAAATGCCGCAATCGAATTAAACATATTTTTTGCATAAAAAAGTAAAGTCATGTGATTAGAATCTAAAAGATTCTTATTTGTTTATATTCGATATAATATGCCTTTAAAGGTTTGCAACAAAGTTGGAAAATTCTGGTTATTCCGGCCATTATATTGGGCAATGAGTGAAGACTCTCTGTCTATTTAAAAGAAATGGCAGAAAGTAATGGCGATCAGCGAAGATGGCGATCTTCATGATGGCCATTAAGTAATTGTTGTAATCAATGAAATGAGCAGAGAATTAATAATGAAATCATTATCATTTTCATGATTTTCACAAATGCGCCTCAAGTAAACGGCGCAGGTCCGTGTTGACGAACGAACTTAATTAAAGTAATGATTGCATTTGCGCTTGACCAATACCTCCAACACCTTCTACCATCACCACCAGAAAAAGCAGATGACGAAAAGGGAAGAAAAAACTGTTTGAATAGCGCAAACGAATTATCATTATTAACGCAACCGTTGGCCTATTGACCTTTGCCTCCTCCTTCTCTTGTTTCTTCTTTTTATGTCATCATCAGTGATCAACACCCTCCTCCTACTCCTCCACCTCCTTCTTCATGTTTTGTCAGTCACCCGAAGCCTGACAGAGAAGTAATTTTATTTTTTGAAAAAATGTGATGAATGAATCATTTTTTTGCTCTGATGAAGTAAGCACTGGCTGGTATCTTCTAGCCGTGGGCCAAGTCTTACCACAAAGACATCATGATATAATTTGTCAGTGTTCAATGATCTTGTTACTTCGTGTCTTTGTACGTACAAACACTACCAGACCATTTCTAAGGAGATTCCTGCTTATTTATTATCACATTTTAACTCATTCCTGGTACAAAATTATTATGATAAGTTATGCTGCTTTTTTGTTTTCAGGAGAAGCAAATTGGCTCGTGCACCCCTCATCTGCCCTTGTCTTTCGCAACTCGAATACGTTCAGGCCACAGAAATTATATATTAAAAAATGTAAGCTTGAGATCATTATAAATACTTGCTTAGCTGAAAGAATATTGGAAAATGAAAGTGTTAATGGGAAAACTAGTAAAGTACAGTGCACTTTTAATAGCACCTTTTAATGAACCATATAAACATTCAAAAAATCAGCTACCGGTGATTGAATTGTTACTTCACGTCATTCATTCCCTCCTCATCGCATTATCGCAATAGTATTGGAAAATTGACAAAAAGCTCCCTGGTGTGCGTGATATTTTTATTGCTCGAAAAGCTGCAAAACCTGTAGACATGTGGGCATGTGTTATATTTTGCTACGATGGATGTTCATGACTCATGAATAAATAAGTAAAATTCCTGGCTAAATGTTGCAGCTGTTGTGACTCGTGTGTGTATTGTGGAGCTTTTTGGGGTGATAAAAATGTCTCATCAGCAGACAAAAAGTGCTAAATTATAATTATTGGGTAAAACTAAATTCTCCACAGAGGAGAAGCCAAAACGCTGTGGTAGTGTACCAACCAACCAATTTTTTTTATTTTTATGTAATAATGCAAACTACGTCTATTTATTGCATTGCAAAAAGTATAATGCGAATGCGGATTAAAATGCACGCAAATTGAGGATCTGTCAAATTATACAAACGTTTAACAATAATAGATTTTTGTTGGCTTTTTTGAATTGTTGAATGAATGAAGTACAAAAAAGAAGTGAGTAAATAAATCCTAGTGTACCACACTTGTTTGCATAAATTACTATTAAATAGCAAGGGGGATGTTATTTGCAAACCACCAGTAATCACACGCGAGTCAACAAAAGCCACACTTGTGAAGTCAATACAACAAAATCCTAAATAATCGATGCTGGTGTGGCCACTGCAAGTACACTGCAATCATAAATATTAAAAATAATAATTAAGTGCATCTTCACACATGTGAATCTTCGCGGGTAATTACCATTATCTGTTTGTGTGTTCAACCAAAAATGAGTATAGTTGGATGCAGGTAGTGTTCAGAAATTGTTACTAAAGCTTCTTTTCAAAGCTTATCATCATCATATTTTTGTATAGCACCCATTCAAATTTTAAACGTGATGATATTTTCCCTATTTTTGTTATTGCCACACAATTTTAAAGCTGTGAAGATGACACAACAACCAGAAGAAAAGAAGCCACATACTACTTGCTGTTGCACTGGCACTACTACAATCCTTTTTTTTCATCTTGGGCTGTCAGGAAGATTATTACAAGACGAAATAAAAATAATGGATCCATACACAAAAAAATTATAATAGGCAAAAGAGCAAGATGAAGGAGCCGGACAGGTAGGTCGGTAACGGCCAAGATTTGAAATACTTTAACTATTTTAGCATTATGTTCTAGAGGCAGTGAATTTTTGAATGGAGTGGCAGCACTATTAATGTGCAACCACAAGAGATTATAATAAATTGTGACATACACGTCTTCTTCCCTTTCCAAAAAATGTGACTTAGATTGCTTGTTGCATTTGAAGACATGACGATCTGATCATCGTTATCCTTCATTCATTAGTCCATCATCATCATCGCGGCGGCTCTTCCACACAACTCGCACAAACCGTGCGAATTGAATTTTTTTTGTATACGGTTATCAAACAACTAAAACCTTCCCACTAACGGACAAATGCAATGCACTTCCAACGTTTTGTAATATTATATATTCATATTTAGTATTTCACCTTTCCTCTTATCGCTTGTAATTGCTCATGTTACGGAACAATGTCAAAATTTGAAACAATTGGACGCTCTAAGAGAAGGAAAAAATAGGAAAATGATTGCAAAATGCAGATTGGGTCAGAAGACTATATTGGGTGTTTTGCTTTACTTATGCATTTATCTTCATTCTCGCTAATTTCTTATGCTCTGACGAAGGACAAAAGACAAGATAATAGGTGCAAAACTGTTTGGTATTTTTAAGTAAAAGTATGTTTTCATTTCAAAAGAACATTTCCAAATGCTACAGGCTGCTCTGACCATGAATAAAAAACCTTTAATTAAAATTTTCTCGTATTTTCCACTAGGTTGCCAAAACAGACTTCCTCTTTCTCGGACCATTCACCATCAAATTCCTTGCCACTGGCAAGAAATCAATGACAACCACCAATACTTGAAACTCATTCTTATTTCATCCGATAAATTGTCCAAGCTGTAAGTACTAATTTCTGCGGAATCTGAAAACAATCGCCTTTTGTTTTCATAATAAAGTTTCTTGTGACTTTTAGTTTTACTCTTCTGTCCTATTTTTATGAAATAAGCCGGCCTTCTCAAATCCTGTTCGAGTGGGTATCAACTGATCACAGTGATAATTATAAAAACATCATGTCCCAATCTTTTTGAACGACGGGAGTCGCTACAAGCCGCATTCCTTTTTTCACGTGGAGAATGTTGGGAGATATATTGGTCTTGTAGGTCTACACTACACCAGTATTACTTTATCAAACTGTGTAGGCCGACTTTACATGCTCTCTTGACAGGTAAGGAATCCGACAAGCAAAAAAAAGTTCCCTCACACTTTACTACTAATATAACACGTATGTTAATATTAATACAAAGGAATCTCTTGAAAAATCATAAGTGGACGACATGTTTGTTTGAAACGTGTGTGTAAGCGTAGGCAATTATAGTAGTTGTACTTAGTGACGAGTAGTAGAAGGTTTCTTTGTTTTTTTTTCATAAAAATTGTGGGCATTGTAGTTGAGAGTTGAGAGCATGTTTTATATACGTGTTGTAGGTATTAAATGACTACATCCAAGCAAAGGAAAAGACAAAAGTGAAGTGACTCAAATAATGTTAATAAGTGAGCAGCTATGCAAAGAGAATGAGTTGTTTTAGTGTTTTTCTATATAGTATTATTAAATTTTTCTTTAGTAGAGACTAATTACCTGCCTTCTGTTATTGTTAAAACAATCAGAAAAAATGGCTATTTTCTAAGAAAAATAAGAGAAGAAAAAAAACCAGTAGTCAGTAGATGAGAAGAGTGTAACAACTTGCCCCATTAATTTGACAGTATAATAATGGGACTACCTATAATGAATTACCATTCTTCCGTGAACGATATGCAGCCTTCAAAATTAAATTAAAGTAGCAAAATTTTGACAATAATGAAACTTCATGCAGCACTGTTTGGGTTGCAGGACTTTGTTTGGCAACATTTTGGTCCACCTCCAGCTACTTTGAGGTGGCCAATAAAAAAAATGTATAAAAGCAGTCGTAATCATGATAAAGATGTTGCAGACCAGGCTATGTACGGTATCGTAGTTAATTTATTGTATTGTTTCGTTTTTTCGTGTAAATCCAAGCATATTTGTCTCTGTTTCCTTTGACATCGAAGATTCCTTTTCTAGTCATTAATTCAACTTTTAGTGTTCCATTCACATGACAAAACATTCTGTAAATCAATTTTCCTTTCTCAGATCTAAGCTGCTGAAAATTAATGTGTTCAACGTTTTTGTTTTTGTGCACTTTTATTAGCTCGTGTGGAAAAAAATGTAGTCAAACAGACACACAGTTTTTTCATGCATCAATGTTCACAGTGGACTAAAAGGGCCTACATTTTGCAACGCAACTTGCATCTTGCTTTTGGGTCCTCAGATTCCTTGGTTATTTGTTTAGACTCCTAACACACATTTATAATCTTATGTAGATATTGGGCAATAGTTTAAGCAAATTCTTCGTGAGATTCCTCATCTATTTTTGTGTGTTATTATTAATAATGCATTGTGAATTCACATTATTCATATAAATCGCAACTTGATAAGTCCATCAAAAGGGTAATAATGACAATAATGACGTCGTCATTCTCGAGAACCTGAATGCATTTTTAACTTTAAAGGATGTTATGTGTTAAACGTTGCAAGGAGTCATTTGTGACGATCCGTATATTACCTGTTTGCATCGTGAGGCGAGCAGGTACTTTCCTTGCAAATATTTCTGATAAGACATAGGTAATCATAGTTAATAACAAAAATAATTTACGGTGGAGAACTTCTATTTTTGTTTGGGCTTCAAAACAACGATGATGGCACAGAAGATACTTATCAGTTGTGATTTTCACACATAACAGTGAGGATGAGGAATCGTAAGGAGCTATAAGTGAGTTATGTAAGTACTAAACAGCTTTTGAGTAGGGACAGGCTCACTGAATTTTCTACATTTCATAATTTCTTCAATGTATCAAGATCATTTGAGGATGATGGTTTTGGGAGAATGCATGTGTGACGTACGTGAATTATTCCTGAATATTAAGTATTTATCGTACTTATGGACACACTTTTTCCCAATGAAAAACCTCTTTAGAGTGGCAGAATGAGCTCAGTGTGCGCTTATTACGATACTTGCTTCAACTAGATAGTTACAAAGATTAGAGGATTACATGACGGTGAAGATGACGATCTGCTAGCAAAGCAACTCACAGTGACGCTTAATGTTTTTAGAGATTTTTAATTGAAGTCTTTTCTCTTTCTTCTTCCTTCTCAGATAAGACTAAAAAAGAAAAAAAAAACCTCCGTACTGATCAAATCAAGTCAGAATATTCGTCAGCATCATCTTTGCAAATCGATTTGTTTCAAACTCATATAACACTCACAATCACTACCAAGAGTAAATGCCGTCCCTAATAATGATACCGAGATGGATTCCTATTTTCTTCTTATTTTTGCCTCTCCAATTACAACCAAATTACACATTTGGAAGTCTACAGTGGTTCAGTCAGCGAATATTCTGAATACTCCCTTATTTCACTCCAACGACTTTATGAAACCACTCACTCTTGCTTGACGAGAATGCAAAAAAAAATCTTTTAAAAAAACCAGATGCGTGCTTGACATCTCGCGAAGCTAGTCTTTTAATCATGTCAATATTGCCCTTACGCAAACCAAATTTTAAATGCTAATAACAATAACAATAAATAAATAAAACTATAATAGCAAATCAAACAAGAGCCTCATAATCATCTCCCTGTTCATAATCGCGACCTTCTCACTCATCACCAGATCATCAATTACTTCACACTCTACTTATCACACAATGGGCAAACTAACCAAGCACGTTGTACCTCTAAGGGATGCGCTAACTGTTCATCATCACTCTTCTATCTCCCTTTTATGAATGCAATCTTATTATCAGTCCTTTTTCATATTTCGTACTGACTTTTAAGCAAATCATGTATGTAACATTTAGCTCCGTTTATTATGTCATGTGTGTCTACGTTGTGTGACATGCATGAATGGTCTTTGACGAGACGCAGTCATAAGGTGATCTATAAATTAGACTCATCATCGCCCGTCCTATCAGAATCTTGCAAAACCCTGCAAAAGGGCACACAACATTCAACACCAATTCACGCATCACTATACGCAAAAGTCTGATGATGCATTGTAATATAATCATTTGTTGCTAACTTTTATAAAACGCTAATAACTGTAATATTGTTAGGAATGGCCTCTAGCCTAAGCCTTAAATCTAACAGAAATCCTCGTAAAACACGAATTACTCACACTCTTTTTTCCCAATGGTCCTACATAGTTTTTTTATTTATATGACACGACAACATGAGTCATAGTTACATTATCCACCAAATGAAGAAGTTTAAGTCATTGCCGTTCCTGATTTTGTTTCTTTTAAAGTGCGAGTAAAAATGAAAATGAGATGAAAGAGACGTGACAGTTAATCTAGCCAACACTCTACAATTATGCAACCATTACACTCTATTTGCATGCGAAAAAGCAGAACAATTTTTTTAGCTAAATATTTGAAATATACCTTGTAAAGGTGCACTTGTTATTGAGCATGTAAATGATGATAATAATCATCGTCTTCGTCATTTTTTAAAGCTCGTTCATCATTCATTACTTAGTTTCCATAAAAAGCCGACAAATTATATCCATCTTTCGAAGGTGAAAAACCTCCACTTATTCGTTGGAAGTTTTTTTTGTTATAAACGCTGCTGAAATTTAATCAATGCCACAAAGACACAAAGAGTGAATGCATCATGCCAGATACAAAATGTCCCTTCAAGTACCTAGTTTACACAGGGATTTTTTTGGGGTCCTTCAAAAATTTTTCAGAAGAAAATCTATTAAACTGGCTCCTTTGTGTGGAGGCGGTAAAAATTAAATAAAAGAACAAAATTAAGCACGTATGTGGGTAAATTAATTCCCAAAAGGTGTGCAATATCGCAACAAAGTCAGAACTTGATGGATGCACAAAATGGAATAAAAAAGCCTTTCTTTTTTCCTTTCAACAGACAAATTACCAAACAGGCAAAATCGAAAGTGTTTTATGACTACACCGACACGACGGTTTAATGTTCACTGCTTTTTTGTGGCTTAAATAGGTTATAACATTGTATAATCATCGTCATCTTCGAACAAGACATTTGAATGCACCTCTTCAAATCAAATTTTTCATCCTCATTTGAGTTTAACGGATGTACAATACAAGTCATATGTACGTTTATACTATCTCATTTTCTTTTCGATGAAGAGAAAAAATGCTCTTGCCTGGCCCAGTAATAACGATAATAAATAATAATGACTACCTAAAGAAAATGGAAAGAACGCTTTGCATGCAAACATCACTCCTGTTTCCCTTTTTAACGGTGGTTCTTCTTACTTATTTAATATCATTGAATTCGTTATCTGAATTTGTTATTACATATTTCTTGCGATGGTGTGGAATAACAGAAGTAACAGAAATATAAATAAACAAGCAGTGAACACGAAATGGGAATGTTTTCTTTTCGCACTTTTGTACTGCATTCCATCTCCGTGCATTACCTTGCCTGTGGCAAACAGTGACGCAATGGGAACAAGTATGTAAAAGCATTATTGTAAGTATATGGAAAATATACGGCTTCGCGTTTTTTACTGCTCATCTTTTTTAAAGTAGACGGTCATTTGATGAAGAATGACGATGATTGGAAACAAGTTCACAGTTACACACACAAACACAAAACACGCACGACGACGACACAAGAGAAGAACAAGGGTACAAAGCACTATTACTACATCATTCATTTATTTTACAACTACTTTAGCTGTGAGAAGAAGCTCATCTTCATAAAAAAAGTATTATTCCCTTTGACGGTCATCTTTTTTTTGTCTTTTTACAAACAAAAATTTGTTTCTTCTTCGGTGCGCATATGCACACACGTAAAATGAAAACATAAAGGAGAAGAGGTGCACATTACAATAATAACATGAAAAAAGCAATTAGTATTAGCATACATGATGATGTTGATAATAATGATGAGCATGCCAATAATGCCATTGTGCGGTAATAATGAAATAAATCTGCCTGTGTGCTGCTAAGATTTGAATGCTTGTCTATACAGTGCTGATGGGATTGTAACACTGTTCCTTCCATCGCTTTGCTCATTGTTAATTGTGATTGGTGAGCAACTTCTGATGACTGATAGATGACAGACTGACAAAAATGTGACAAACAACTTGTTGGCCACTTTGTAGCGAAATAAATAAATAATCTACTAATAATATCTACCTAATTTATTTATTTATTTATATTTTGAATGTGCCTGAATGATGGACTGACAAAGTGTGGCCTTTTGTAATTGAATATTCATTTAACGGTGACAAGTTTCTTTTAAAATGTTCTACAAAGCAACATAATCGCCTGTCCCTTGAAAAAATTAAGAAATCCTACTCTGAAGGATAAAATAGAATTAAATATTCTGTCTAAATTCATTTAAAAATCAGACATCTTATATTTGCATTATATGCACTCATGAGTTTTATGATGTTGCAGTGTCACAATTATGAACATTCTCAAGTCCTAGTATAGAATTTCACTAACGCAGCAGAATTCCAGACCAGAGATGATCTCCTTTTTGTCGTTGCGAAAGCGTAGACAAAGCTGAAGATGATTTGATGGTGGTGATGAAGGTGACATTTTTATCTCCGCCAGCAATCATGACTTTAATAAGATAAGTAACCTTTGGCTGTCACGCAGAGTCAAAGGCTTGTTGAATGGTCCTTATTACAGCTACAGTTTGT
>JAHZNF010003029.1:0-17057 GCA_027744215.1 Troglopedetes dispersus | reverse complement strand
TGTATGTGGGAAATAGCTTATAATAATAGTGTTACGTTGTTAAAAGGTGTAACAAGGAAGGTAAGCAAACTGTATGAAAAAGAAGCAGCAGAAGAAGATTACTTTAATAACTTAATATTTTGTTTCATTTTTTTCTGGTTCGTGTATGCACAACCTCAGCAAGCGAACAGTTTTGGTTGACTTATTCCTTTGGGTAAAATATTTTGACTTGGTGGCACATTATTGCTCTGTGCATGTGTGTGATGTTCATCTAAAAAAGGATTTTTTTAAATGAGGGGAAGTATCGTTGTTACAAAAGTTTTATCTCTTTTACACGAGTAATCCCAACAAAAGCTCATGTTTACTACTGTTCCATGCAATCAAGGGTTCCTCGGCTGCTGCTGCTGCTACTGAACATTTTTTTTCTTTTCTGTGGGGCGAGCAAGGAGCAATTTTCACACCTTATCATCGCTCGATAATTGAGATGCTAAAATCTCCGAGGAATTTTTATCAGAGACGACGATGACGCCATGTACATTGTATTATGGAAACAGAGTACACTGTATACTTTTTTGTTTCATGTGTGCATAATCCAGACCACTAGACTTGAGTTGAGTATGCCAAGAGTTTTTGGAGGATGGGATGAGTTTCTCTATCATTATTATTGTCAGGGGAGGCAGGCAAAAAGAATCAGGGAGTAATGGAGCATCATACAAAAAAGTTTACTCTTCCAAAGGAGTATAGAAGGAAAGGGACGAAGAGAGAAAAAACACGTTAAAATTTAATTAGCAAGTATATCCTTATCTTCTCGAATCGTGTAAGCTCGAAAAACTTCTCCTTTATGAACCAATATTTTTTTTTACTTTGCCCCTTTTTCATTATCCTCCAAGTCTTCCGCGATAATAATATGGAGATTACATAATGATTTTCCTACAATGGATATTATAGCTTCAATGATTAGCCGTGCCTAATACCAGCGGAGAATATCTTAAAAAAGAAAGTACAGAATGAATTTAAGTACAGAATGAATTTAATAATGATCTAGCGTGTGTGCATGAACATTGTTCTGCTAGAAGAGTAGTCAGTGCTCATCAGGGAACATGATTTGACATGATGATGTGTCCTGTGGGTTTCATTTCTTTTAGTTTCCCTTGATGACTTTCTGCATCCATTAATACGGAATCAGTATTATTGTAGCACTAACACTATTACTCCTCACCTTGTTGTAATCTTGTTTCACTAAACTTTTTTTACGTAAACTTCGTTTAAAAGCTTCATTTAGTTTTTTAAACACAAGACAGTCCCAAAATAACAAAGGAACTAACCAGCTTTTCTTTTCTTTTTTTCCCCAGGTTTGGTTCCAAAACAGGAGAATGAAGGATAAGCGCCAAAGGTTAGCTTTAGCCTGGCCTTACGCTGACCCAGCACTCGCAGCATACATTCTTCACGCCGCGGCTGCCTCCGCTAATTACCCATATGCACCAGCAGCCGCTGCTTCATTATACCAAGCGGCATATTATCCACATCCTGCTGCAGCCGCCGCAGCAGCTGCCGCTGCGGCCGCTAATTTACCATCTTCTGGAGGCCCAGGGACACGAGCAGGTCAGCAACCACCAAATGGTGGAGCTACTCAACCTCCTGCCGGATCTCAACCACAACATCAGTCTCCAGCTCCAGGTCCAATTCGTGGCTTTCACTCGCAGTCTCACTTCTCCCCAATTGCCGCAGCAGCCGCTGCAGCTGCTACCGGAGGAGTTCCTCCACGACCACCCCAAAACTTCCCCTTTCCTTACTTGGCCCGGTCTCCGGCCAGTCTCAACTTGGCCGGTCAGCCTGGAGCACAGGGAAGTCCTTTGGGACCATTAGGACTTCTCGACGAGGCTGGATCAAGAGTGAGTGTTCCCATTCCCATGTCATCGACCTCACCTACTTCAAGCTCCTCCAATACTAGTGATAATTGTCATAACTGCAATATTTCCGTGGATGGGCACTCACCAACTGGACTTCCCTCGCCCTCGGGTTTCCACCACCACTTTCACCATCACCATTTAAACGGCTCATTGAACAGTAGCGGGAGCGTGAAGAGTGCATCTCCTTCGCCCGTGAGCTCTTCCAGTCCTGTGGCAAACACTACCATCAACAGTCCTCCAACTTTGTTCCAACCGTACAAGGAAAGCAGCAAGGCTTAAGTTTAACCATTTTTTTAAAACAAGAAGTGTTGTGAGCGATGTTTAATTCAAGGCTACTTACTTAAGAAGAGGTGGTTATGTTAATTTCGTTATCTCCACTCCAGAAAACAATAATACTCAGTCAGTCAGTTTTTTGGAGGGAAAATTCTTTTTATTTTATTTTCAGTGTAAACATGTTTTTAGCACAATATTATCTCAGTATAGCAATCAGCCCTAAAATAAATTATAGTGCAGCGAGTTAAAATAATTGTAGACCCTGTTCCTGTACTTTATATGTTAGTTATCTATGATAATATTGTATTTTATCTAGGCATATAACCAACTCACTTTACAAGGCTCATGCATTATTGTGTAAGGATAGTAGACCCGGGTGGGATTGTTTCCTTTCTTGTAAAAATGAGTAATTCTAAAAATAAGATTTACCGAAAATCTAACATGAAATACTTGCATGAAATACTAAATAGTCAGTGAGTACCCATTACACAATCAGTACAGATTTCAGGATCACAGTCATACCAAGTTTTCTATTACTGTAGTTGATTAGTTAAGTTGTAGTTAATTTCGTTTGTAGCACCAGTGTTTTTAATGTTGACAGTTTAATGTGAATGAATATATAAAGGAGTATAGGTAGTTCATGTACAGTTAAGATTAGAAAGTTTCTAGTTACCTACTTGTAAAGGCTTTGACGTTGTCAAATATCGTAAATGTAAGTTATAATTATTGCCCCAATATTATATAGGTATAAGGTGTATTATGCGTTATAAAGCGTATTATTAAAACTTACCAGAATGACAAAATTACGATTTTTGGCGAATCTCCTTTATTTGAAGCAACTTTGCATAATAATAGATCATCATGAAACTCACCATTATCATCCACTTCTCTATGTTAATTAAGAAAATGCTTTAAAAGCTCATAAAGTTGCACATGGTTTGCTCCATGTTGTTGCTGGTGCGCATTTTGTCGAGCCCCTTCCTTGGAACTGATTATCAAGCCATGTCTGCCAAGAAAAAGTCATTATCTGTCCAAGGCAATTTCACATTATCATCTTGCTTCGTTCCTTGGTCACAATTTTCTAAGATGGGCTCTTAAACTCTCTGAATAAATTGAGCAGGAATTGCTGCATTCGTCTAACAAGGTTGGTGTCTTAAGTAACAACGTTATAATAATATTCATAGGGGAAGACAGGACGAAGGAGAATGGAAGAGGAGACTTGTCATAAAACTGAAGATAACTCGCCCGTCCATAATAATGTCTTGTCTGCATCTACCCTCAAAACAGTTGAGTATGCTCATGTCTTCAGTAATGGAGATGATGCGAATGATACACAGGAAATTATGGTTCATAAGGAAGAGAATCCCCGTTTCTTGACAAGAAGCTCAAAGAAATATTTACTATGCACATACATAATATGTACTTCTCTCATCGCAATTCTACTACTATGTTATGCTTCACTTTTTTGTGGACACATTTCTTCAAGAGTTTTAATGCTTGTCATATACATAAAGTAATATAAGATTATTACCCAAATCCAGTATAATAATATGTATTGATGCAATGAGACGTATCTTTTTCTACACGATCCTCCATTTTACCATCTCAACACCAACCACCACCATTCCACAAGAGAGAGAGAGAGAGAGAGAGAGAGAGAGAGAGAAAGCTTTTGTAGTAGTAAAAAGGAGAGAGCATATTTATTGGAATGGCGCGCAAGAGTAAGAGAGATGAGGACGGAGGATATTATGGTAATAAAAGAACGATAATAGATAGTGACTGACATGTAATATGAGATGATGGAACTACTTAATGCATACTCATGATATAAAGTAGTATAACTATAATAATAACTAGCAAGGAAAATTCTCTCCATATTGTCAATACATATTTTACTTGTGTCTGTAATACCCTTTGTATGGATGGTGTGCTGAGTCTTTTCCTCGTGTATCATCACTCCCTTTAGCTCTTTTTACTATTTTTATCTGGAATTATATTTGGGATAAAGTGGATGATGAATCTGTCTGGAAATTGTTCAAGACGGCTGCGTCACTTTTTTCCCCTTTTTCATATATGTGAACCGCTTTACTACGTTGGCAGAGCGCACCATAAACTTGTTTCTCTGGCATGATGAAATTGAGAAACTTTTTGGAGCAGTTTCTCCATGAAACTATTTTTTTTTGTTCTGAGATTGGATATGGTTTCGGCTTGTGATGAGCTAATAAAGTTCGGAAAATGTGAGCATGTACTATTACTGTTGAGTAGAAAATGTAAATTAGGTGGGCTCTATTTATTTCTAGAAAAAAAAGGACGAGATGGGAGCAGGAGAAGAGGAAGACGATAACAATGATAACATTAAAAGCTATTAATCTAAATCAACGCTTCTGCCACGACAAGAAAAATAAGAGGCTATTCCCGCACCAGCAATTCTCTTTCCGTCTCTAATTCTGATTATACAGTTTTTTGTAGTGCAGAACAAACCCGATTGAATCCGCTTAGTTTATTTTAGCTCATCCCTCATTTACAGGAGTACAATAAATTTCACGCAGATAAGGTATGTAACATCCTCCAACCGAAAAGTTCACTAGTATTGTTTCGCTTTCCTTTTTTTGTGAGCGTGCAACCAAAAACTTCCGCTGATATATATCTTGTCACATCAATATCAAATTGTCCAAAATTAAACAAGCAACACGAAAGCATTAAGTGGCTTCACTATTTCGTGAAATGTAATAACAATTATTTTTGGCGGTGGTGGTGTGTGTGTTGTATATCCGAGAGAAATTGCGGAACAAAGTGGGTAAGAGATAGAACAAGATCGAGATCTGCCTTAAATATTTATTGATGTTGATTTACCAAACTTGACAAACTCGCATGAATATACATTACCTTGTTAAGTTTAATGAATTGGATTTGAACATCTTTCCTATTCCATGCATTTTGAAAGCACCAAGCGAAAGCAGGATATTTTTGGATAACCTCTGAAGCTACCATAAAACATTTTGGCTTCCAAAATTATCTGCAAACCGTATGCATTATGCAGATCAGTCAGTAAATCAATCAAAAAAACTTTTTCTCGATAAATTTCGCTCTCAACTGATTACAGTCCTTATTGTGAATACGCTATCAGTTCTTAGTACGAAACAATACAATGTATGGTGTCTTTTTATGTATGAACAAAAATACAATCAGACAAAAAGACGTTTTCTTTTTTCAAGAAAAAGATTATGTGTCTTCGACCTCAATGCTTTGAATATTTATTCCAAATATATTTTTGAAAATCGAAAAGAAAATACGCTGTTCAAATTCAAATATCTCCTCATTTTGTGGTGTGGAAAAATATGTTGTAAATCTTTCATATTTTTTCTCTTTGTTGCACTTGGAAAGGAATGTTTTACAGAGTTTTATCAAAGTTTTCTTGCTTCTCTCAAAAATAAGGAAAAGAAAAGGTGAAAAAGGGATTTCATATTTTGGTACACACCAGGAAGTAAATTGAATGGACTCATGTTTGCTTGAGACTGGTGGTCTCCTTTGTTTTATCAAAAGTCAGGTAAGGATAAAGAAAGAAATATACTAATGCTTCATAATGCTCCACTCCACAACAGCTACCTCTTCATGATAATCATAATGATCATGAATGACAATAATCATTCAATTTGTGACACTGAACACGATAATATTTTCAGAAAATTTCTTTATAATCTCATTAAGTTGAAGCCGACAAATCCACCTCAGTTCTGCGTACCGTATTTAAAAGGATTCTGTTTTTGCTGAAGGTCCAAGGTTTGGCGGTTTTATTGCCCTAAAAAAATTCTTGTCCTAAAATTTTCTTTTTAATTTGTTAAAAGAAAATGCCGACAATTCTGGACGTGTACACACTGACTTCTGGCACATCCATTGCCGTAAATAATGTGACATGATGATGAGTGGTACAAGATACCTATAATTATGCACACAATTATTGTTTATTATATGCATACGGCCATTCCTATGATAAGCTGTGTGGGCAGGTTTGTACGAAGTTTACTCAAATTTGTGTCTGTGTGTGTGCATAATATTATCGGAGGTAGGTACCTACGAAATAAAAATCAGCCTTTTTGCTTGACATTTTGCTTACTCGTGTGTAAAAATGTCAACAGAGACAAATATTTTTCTGCTTGCAAAGAAATTGTAAATACCTCTGACCATCGCATCACCACCAAAAAATATTTTCGCCACATTTTTACAACCTCTACTAAAATGACCAGAGTACCAAAAAGCCAAGCGCATTTATTTTCATTTTATTAACTTTGTGGTACTTAACTTTTGTTAATGAGGAAAGGGTGGGTTACTTTTAAGAAAAGTGTAAACCTTAAATATTATTTGTTATATAGGAGTCGGCTTAAACAAAAAAGGAGAACAAAAATCATGGCAAACACACCGAAACTTTACTTTGGTTATATTTGACCTGTACGACATATTTTAATCATTATTGCGCTTTTCCTTTTGAAAGAAATACTATTCTGTCGAAACCGTTTACAATAGAAACTTATGTCGAACAAAATGTGTTGAGTATATCGAACGTTAAAAAATGGACTTTGTGCATAACGTAGGTCCTTAAACTAATCCTTTTAAAATATTCTTTAAAAAACCACACAGGTGTTTTTTCATACTTGAAATGAACATTATCCTTCTGTTTCATTAGAATTTCATTTTTTACCAGAAAAACTTTGTGTAAGCGGCTAAAGAAAAATGGATTCTAATATCAATGTGGTTTTCAGACTGCCGGGCTTTTGTAATACTGTTTGGGATTTCCACGAAAATGATTAAATCCTTTAAAAAACTAATCAAATATATGGTAGACAAGCAGTGTGGTCTTCAAGACATGGGAAAACTATGGAGTAACGGAAACTGTGAATCATCCGTGATCAAACAACTCTAAAATGTGAAGAAGAGTGGGTAAATTGATACCCCTTCGAAACTGCTTAGCACTGTGATAAAATAATGATGTCAATATTAGCTAGAAACAACTCGTGCTATCATCACTTCTGGGAAAAATTGACTCCACGGAAAGTGCAGAGTAATATTTTCGGAGAAGACGCATAAAAACGTTTGGAAAGGGGCAATGTTGTGTGGAAGTGACAAACAGGGGAGCAGTAGTAAAAAAGAACACATTATCAGCATTTCTTTTTCCTCACATGTGTCTCTAGTTTTCCAGCTGGTGCGACGTATAAAAAAAGGAATAAGTGAAGATGAAGAAGGCAGGAAGGATAATGGAAGTGGCGGGCGAGGATTGGCCGTAGCCGAAAATTGATGCTCCGTCTCCAGCTCCAATGGAATTGGATCTCGTAATAGCACTTTATGAGATAAATTACTGTAATATTTCCTCACAAAAAATGCATCTTGACAGATAATTTTTTTCCATGCCCATTCATGTCTCTTACTTTATTTCGCCTCTACTCTCCCATATACTTATTGCTACATTATTAAAATACATGAAATGAAGCCATTTTCGAGGAAGATAGAGAAAAAAGGATGATGCTCCCCTATTATTTCCCATATTATAATCTCTAGTTTTCTCCATTACTTTTTCCATTATTTTCTTGTAGCACACCAGCACAGAGTGGAGAAAATAAAGATAGCAAAAACGGAGAGTAGATTATTACAGAGATAGATGGGATGCATTTGATGTAAGTGTAATATGCTTCTCTCGTGTGGCCATACTATTATGCACATTATATTATGTACTCACATCCTTATTTATAGGATTACATGATTCCATTTGTATCTCCCTTTCTTATCTATGTATATATAATACAAAGTGTATAATTCAGATACTATTTAAACGCGCATGATGGCAAATATCCTGCAGTAAGGTCGTGATACATATGTGGCGTTTAGGTATGTTTATAAGCGCTTTTAGAATTGTGAATGCTGACAACATTTATGATTATTTAAACATTACAAAATTATTGCTTGTTCAGGGACATTGTATTATTTGGAAAGTAGTAAAAAATACTCTTATCATAACCCTACCAAGAGAAATATAGCATACATTTATATAACGCGTAAATAAAATCTTTCTTCTTGGCTCAATTATCATAAGAAAGTATATGCAATTTGCATAAAATGTACTGATTATTAAGGTCATATTTATTACAGTAGTTCGTATTCTTTATCGGATTTGCGATTGTAGGGTTAAGCAGAATATTTGGTAGCACTACAGTTGCTGGCCAAAATTACTTTTTTGAAACTGACCACATAGTCAAAAGAAAGGAAGAATAACTGGGTTGAAGCAGCAATTTGCTGGCTCATTTCATTATCTTAATTTTGCTTTTTTGGCTGAAAAATAAGAGTCCATTTTGGTCCTATCACAATTTTTGGGATTACAGTTTGATTGTCTTTTCTTCTTTCTCTCTCGAAAACTGAGACGTTAAATTAGTTCACATCTGCTTCATTTCAAACATTCGAGTTAAACCACAAAGAAAAATATACGCATTTCCAGGGTCCTTTTCATTAGTTCCTTCAATATCTGGTTCTATAATATCTACCTATTAATTTTGGTCCTTTTCACTGGTCACACGATAAGGTTTGCATTGAGGATATTCCTTATTGTAGCATAATAATCCACAAGCTCCATGTTAGGCACGCACGTATACAGAAAAGGTAAATAGTATTTTTATCCCTGAGGGATGCTGCTTAAGTGATATAATGGGTCATTAAAGTGGTTTCCCTCATGGTCCACAATTAATTACCAGCCAATGACGGCCATAATAAAGATTTTGTTGTTGCTCTGATCTTCATTTTACTTTCGCTTTTTTTGTCTGCTTTTGTTTCGTATGGAACAGTTTAAAGATAGGAGATAGCATCCTCCCCGACAATTTTTTTTCTCACCTTTGTTGCCCGTGTAATGGAGCGCCTTAATGTGTGTTGAGCAGCAGGAGTCCAGGGATGTAATGTGGTTGTTGCAAGTGGGAACTTTGTAACTTTGTTTTTACTCATGCAACCCTAGAAAACATACATCAACAAATAAAACCCAAATTGCCTATCATTTCAAAATTTTCTCCAGTGTTTCCCCCAATATTTTTGTGAGGCAATCAAAGTTGATAGCAAGAGCAGTTTAATGGGCACATAACAAGCGAAACAGCAATTTGTATTTATTTTTGCTCAAAATAGAAAATCGGCGTTGGCTAAAGGAGATAACGATCGACGACGGGATTTTTCTAGGGGAGAAATGAGAGGAAGAGATAAAACATAATTGACTCATTCACTCTTCTTGCACGAAAAGCAAACTTAAACAAAGAATAGAAATGGCTATTCAGAAATCACATAAATTGATCACCAAAATTGTGATAAAAATCCCTGTTCGTTTGAAATGAGGACACTGAAAATTGCCTTCCCATCACAGATGCTTATCTTAAGGAAATGTGACACCAATATTGTATTAACTTTAAGGGCAACGAAGAAATTACTCATTGTAGTCTGGAGTCTAAAATACTTTGCATGCCTCTTTTGGTGGTGAAGCATGATAATCATGAAAATTATATAATCCTCTTCCTTCCGATTCATTTATTCCATGGTTTGGCTATACTAAAGCGATGGACTTCATATGGAGATCAAGATCTTTCCTTGACACAAGTGTCCACAACTGACGAGGCGCCCAAAATTCTTTACCATTAAGAGTCTCTCATATTTGACTCTACGACAAAACATGTGCACATGAAGGGCCATGCCAATAATACTTTTGGTCAGTCAGACGAAAACCTTTTTGGGAAGGGATCAATAATCAATGGACCAGAAGGATACGTGGCTCCAGTGAAATATAAAATAAATGGTGTGTCAACCAACACCTCCGAAAAGGCACTCGTTGCTTTGACTCATGCTCAGGCAATTTATATGTACTCAAGTAATGTCGGCATTTTTTACTCATCATTTTGTTTGCTGTGGTTAAAATTCAGTCTGGGATTTTCGTTCATTTTACGCACAGCATCACTCAATCCACTTGATGCATTTTTCTCTCTGGATCATTCACTTGTTTTTGGGGTAATCTTCATCATTACAAGAAACAAGACCCTTTTAAGCTTGTGGGAGCCACCACACTTCCGTTGTTTATGGAAAGATTTTTTTGCTTCGTCACTTAAAAGGGGTTAAAAATAAGGAAAGCGTGTGCCACTTAGTTTTTTACTGATTTCACTCATTCAACAAATATATTTTTTCTTATACAAATGTGCTTCTGGAGTTTCATTCATTACTTACCATTTATGGACACACATTCCTCACTTGTAAATACTCTCCATTCATTTCTTTCGTTGAATGATGAAATTATTTTTCACGTCAAATATATTCCCCCGTGAACAAATGTTTTAAGCATGTGCTCACTTCGTCTGTCGGTATCTCTAGACTCGATTCATTTTCCTTCATTTATAAACACAAAAAACAAATTTGAGACAGTTTTTAAAAAATCATGATGCACTTGTCTTTAGCTATTACATAATGTGCCCACTTATTATGTCTACTCTCCAAGAAATCTCACACTTCCACACGAGCTCTTTCATTTTAAAAGATCAGAAGCGGAAGACAGAGAAAAAAAATTGGCGTATAATGGGAGTCATAATTCTTGACTCCGCTAAAAGTAAACTTCATTAAGACACGGAGGCAGCTTAAAATATAACTTACTCAAGATGATACGAACCAGCAGACGCCGCCTTTCCTTCACACACCCTTTTCTTTCGTAATAATAATGATCGAGATGTTTTTAAAACTGTGCACATGTGCAATTCGTTGCTGGGAAGAGGAGAAGGCTGTTTTCTCATGATAATCTCAATCACCATTTCAGTTAGCATCCATTTTACCACCGAGCAATTTTCTGTATCACGAGAAAAAATGATGAAATAAAAAAATTATTGCCACTGATTGATAACATGTAAAGAGTCATAAAAATGAACCAACAGAAAGTTTACCTACGCAAAGAGTAACAGGAAATTTTAGTTTTTTACATTTTCCAACATAATTTTGCACTTATTGCGGCTATGATGAGAACCATCATTGATCTCAATTTTTGTGATGATGGCAAACTACTTTCAGCATCTTCCTTGATAATCGTACTTTTTTGCAACAAGTTTTTTAAAAAATATTGTGGAGATACGGACGATGATGACAGCGGCACAAGGGTTTCACGTCTGGCGTCAGTCACCACTTTTCCTCCAAAATATTCTAGTAATAGTGTACATCTGGCACTCTACCAGAAGTAATACCGTTAGCCACATCCTCTGATCACATTTATTTATGCAAATTTATTTTTCACCAAACGCAGATTTCTCTTTTTAAAAAACTTGTTGAAATATCAACGAAATAATTTGTCATCATCAACCTAACGTCACTTTGCCAAAAGCTGCTGATGTCATCCTCTCATCTATTTTCTACCCATCTGCTTGCTCTTTTTTAATAATAATTGGGAAGTCGCAATTATGCACCTCTAATAAAACACATTTCAAAAAGAAGAGAAAAAAATCTTTCCATGAATTACAATTAGCAAAGTTAGCTCACCATGAGATAAGCATACAAAAGCGTTCCTTCCCACTCAATTTTTTATCTGTATAATTTCACAATAATAAAAAAGCTTGGAGCATTTTAAAAAAGATAATCCATCACAAACATTTGTTGATGGATACACCTTCTGAAATTCTGGTGGTGACAACACGAAAATTATTTTAAAGGGAAAGGGGTTTTGCTGAAAAAAAATCTTTTGTTAGAATGGAGAGGGAGGTGACAAAGGCCAAATCGCATAACAATGACAATATGATCATAGTAATGAAAATTCTTAGACGGATCATTTATTATCCATTCATTCATCCATCCAAAGACTCAGACAATCTCCCCTCTTTGACTTGAATATGAACATAACATGAGCATCACTATATAAACTTGATCACTGATTCATTCACACTCACCCTGTTTTATTTGTCGGGAGAGAATTCAGGGTAAAAAAAAGTTTTGATAAGTTGAGGGTAGCATTGTTACCACATTTCACCCTTCTTCGCTTCCGAAAAGACAATGAAAAGCACACGAGTGGATCTTGTTTTATTGTGATCCATCCGATATGCTTGAATTTTATCTCATTTTATTCTCTTTAAAACATTGCACAAAAGGGATCGCCTCTTTCTAAAAAAGGCGCACATGCAATTGTACAACAATGTTATGTACAAAAAAAACGAAAAGGGCAAGAGATGACATGTGTTCCACCAATTTACCGATTTTCCACTTTGTATTGTTGTGTGCTTATAGGAACTATATTGAAACCGAGATTTTTTCCCTGACTTTGTCTGACTTTTCCATATACAACTGTGCAGCGAATTTTTCTCCTCACCCTTCTTCGCTTCCGAAAAGACAATGAAACGCACACGAGTGGATCTTGTTTTATTGTGATCCATCCGATATGCTTGAATTTTATCTCATTTTATTCTCTTTAAAACATTGCACAAAAGGGATCGCCTCTTTCTCAAAAAGGCGCACATACAATTGTACAACAATGTTAACAAAAAAAACGAAAAGGGCAAGAGATGACATGTGTTCCACCAATTTACCGATTTTCCACTTTGTATTGTTGTGTGCTTATAGAACTATATTGAAACCGAGATTTTTTTCCGTGACTTTGTCTGACTTTTCCATATACAACTGTGCAGCGAATTTTTCTCCCTTCTACTACTATGAAGACAAATAATAATATGTGTTTACTGGTGGATGTAATCCATCCTTGGTTGAAAATAAATGAGACAGAACTGAAAGGGATAAAAACTGTGTAATTGCTTCTGGTCCGTTGGGACACAAAAAAAATATTTCCTCGGCTCTATGTTGTGTTCCATGCGTGTGGTTTTTTTCATTCGTACATGATCTTCCGCCTCACAGAGGGGAAGGGGGGAAAGTGTAATAATAATGTGTTCCTTATTTTCCACCACCAACAATTTTGTTTCGCTCACGCGCCTTTTCTCTCTAGCTTTGCTACTAAATCCTCTTCAAAATCTCAGAGGTGAACAAAATGAAGTAACGTAGAACGGGTACGTTATTGCCAATCCCGTCATGATTCAGATAAAAACGTAGTTTTTCATCAAGTCAGAGTCAAGGAAAAAATGCGAGAAAAGAGATATGTGTATGCAGGCTGCCGGTTTTTAAGCCTCGCCATTCATTCTCATTTTATTGGATTGTGATAATCCAACGTGGAAAGAAAAAATCGGAAACCATGTTGCGCTCTCTTCGTGTGGAGCCACACAAGCACGCAAAAAATGCTTCGCTTTCTCTCCTTTTTCTTCATTTCCAAAGTCCATCAAGTAAAATCATTGGGAGGAACGCGGTGGCATGTCCATAAATTCAATTTAGTTACTGGTCTCACATATATTTTGAATCTGGGTTGTGTGTATGTGTTCTACACATATAAACTCTGATTCAGCTTTGCAATTTACCACTATCATGACTCGTCTTCATTTCGCTTCGTTATTGTCATCATCAGTTCCCTTTCATTAATCAACATCATCGTGATAGATAGCCTTACAACATGAGCATGTTTTTAGATACGAAACAGTACATGTACACATTTTTATAATTGTTTTTTATATTATCATAAACTCTAGGGTACGTAGTATGTACACATAAAAAACCTGAACAATAGTGTATAAAATTGAGACGGATGGCGACTCGAGTTAGAATGCGTTAATGACTGTTCTTCTTGGAAATTTTGTTGTGACAAAAAATTGGCATTTGGCTCTTAGCTTCTTTTTATACTGACTTCTGTTCCTTTTAGCGTATTGACTACGGAAATTGCACAGCATACGATATATTAATTTAACGTCTAAATTCTTTGTTTTAAAAATTAACCGACGACAATGCTTAATTTTCTATTTCTGCTAGGTTTTTTAAGCTTCACTGTGTCAGGAATCTCTGATAGGGAATGTGAGCTATATAAATTTTTAAGTATTAAGAAAATATATGTGTGTTAATTATTTATTTATTTAGTTTTTCAAGTAAATTTTGCTTAAATTTTTTGTAACAGTTTTGGCTAAATATGACGAGCTGATAGAACAACTAGCTTGTGACGCTGCTGGACAAACTCAAGGTTCTGAAATGAAGGTGAACTTGAGTCGATATGCCACACTGGAGGAATTGACACGCTTGACTTTCTGGAACATGGGGAATGATTTCACCAAGAGTAACTTGGAGTTTGGGAGTGACATCTCGTGGAAGCGGAATATTGTTCGACGACAATGCTTAATTTTCTATTTCTGCTAGGTTTTTTAAGCTTCACTGTGTCAGGAATCTCTGATAGGGAATGTGAGCTATATAAATTTAACAGTTTTGGCTAAATATGACGAGCTGATAGAACAACTAGCTTGTGACGCTGCTGGGCAAACTCAGGGTTCTGAAATGAAGGTGAACTTGAGCCGATATGCCACACTGGAGGAATTGACACGCTTAACTTTCTGGAACATGGGGAATGATTTCACCAAGAGTAACTTGGAGTTTGGGAGTGACATCTCGTGGAAGCGGAATATTGTGGACATTCTATTCAAGATTTTTACTAGCTCTTGTCCCGACACAAGTGTACCGCATGGGTACATGAATATGTTCAAGCAAATGGCCATGATTTACCTTAATTCAGTGGAACCTCGGGAGGCAGTCCAGCAGAGATCGGCTGTTTGGAATACATTTGACCAACTTTTTAAATTTTGTCTCAAGGATTTGCAGCCTTATGAATTCAATTCAAAAGGATTCAGGGTAAATATTGAAAATTGAATAGTTCTCGCCTCTGAGGCTATGGTTTTCATTTACAATTTTATACATACGTTAGATCTTTGCCGTTAAAAGTGAAGACAAGCCTCTGATGCTGTACCCTCCAAAAGATAAGATAGATGAGGTTGCTGGACTGGAAGTTGACCCTGTAGTTGATAATCTCTGGTGGGTATTTTCTCACGCGATGGGAAGGTGCTTCAACAAGATTCCTAATGTGGCCGTGATAGCGCCGAAACTGAAGACTCTGTTTGTCATCGATTTTTTAAAGCCTTTGATGAACCGATGGTATAATATTTACACCATGAGCTGATAAATACAAAAAATGTGCATGTAAAACATTGTGCACATAAATTCTTTCTGGTTAATACAGGGGCGATCCAGGACCACTTCAAAATTTTGCTCCAGTATTTGGGAACTTTGATATAGACCATAATCAGCGAAATCTAAGGTATTGCGTCACAGCCGCTTACGCTCTCAGTGGAGTTGTTTCCCTTCAGATGGTCAGACCTTTACGACTAGGCGAGGCACAGGACAGCTCTTATAAGCATTCAGCTCAGAATCGAAAAACCGGGGAGTACATTCTGTAAAGACGTGGAATAGGTTATTTTGAAAGGAAGAATAAAAAACTTATTTAAAAAAAAATAATTTGGAAAGTAAGTACATATGTACATTACTTTGAGGAGAATCAGCAAGATATTTCATATTGTGTCATTTATCAAAATTATTTCTTGTTTGTTTTCCTTAACTTGTTTCACAAGTCTCTCGCTTATTTACTTACGTGTTTACGTGGATCGAAAAAGATAATCAAGTTTGTCCCTATATCACCACCATTTTTAAGTTGTATTTGAATGGGTCATTTTATTACCTGCTGCACGGTCCAAACAGTGTCATCACAAAAGTGTCCTTGCAAGCGTCCCATAATCTTTCTGGTTGTATCATATCTCTTGCGTACATCTGTGTTGACTTGACGAGACTATTAGGCCTGCTTCTATTCTATCTATTCAGAGGAAGGAAGAGAAGGGAAAATGACAGAACAAAAGTTTCAATTCTTCGGTTTGGGGTACTCTCACACAAAAGGTTTTTATTTCCTTTTACGTTATTACGCCACATTATGCTCGTGTGGCTATGTTCTCTTCTTAGCTGCTCAGGCTACTTATTGTCACAATATCCTGTAAAATTTTCGTCTTTATTTTCCTCCATAAAGATAGGACACTTGTGTTTTGTATGTTTGCTCCTAGAAGTTGTTCTCTACTATGATTACTCTACAACACTAGCAAGCTTATTCTTTCTTAACAAGATTCTCTTTTTTATGCTGGAAATGGATGTAAACAAGGAGAATAAAAGGAAGGAGGAAAAGCTATAATCTCCACAAAATGAGCACTATTCTTTGTTCCGCGTTTCCTTCAGCAAAACAGAGGACACAATTGCGTGATCATAATTCCTCCCATTTTTCCTCCTTTTTATTACCACCACAAGCCCAACAACAAAAACAAGAAGAAAAGCGGAGCATGCGAGTGGGCAGTATCTGGGCAGTAAAGGAGGATGGACTGTTATGTCGTGTCCTTTATATATATTGATACAGTCAGCAGATATATTGAGCAAAATTTGTAAACACGCGTAATAACGGTTGTAATTACGACGTAAAACCAACAATGTCATGAGCAATTCAGGAGATGATTCTTGTTTATTTGGGAGGTCACACTCTCCAAAACATGCAAGAAACGAAAGAGCGTCACACAAGAAAACGGGATGTTGCTCTGATATTCCAAATTATCGTTTGCATTTTAGGTACTATAGGGCTATTCAGCTTTTGCTTACTCACATAAAAAGTTGTACTCTGTCCTGCTAGAAATGAGAAAGAATCTTCTTGCCACCTTTTCCTACACTTGTAACGGATTTGTGGTTGTGGGCAACCGTTAGTGTCCTGGAATCAGCCATAACGAGAATTGAGATTTTTTTCGAGCACTGTTTTACAATATAGCAGAACTGTTGGGAGAATTGTCTGTGTCCACAAGGATTCCGGTACATTCACTTTTTATGCCAAAAATTTATTTGACCCAGTTTAGAAGAAACTGACGACCCAAAATATGGTTGCATATATGTAAGTCAAAATCACGCGTATTTTTCTAAAGCGAAGGG
>JAHZNF010003028.1:0-14798 GCA_027744215.1 Troglopedetes dispersus | reverse complement strand
GTATCAATTGTATGTAAATCACGAATTACTTTTTAAGAATGCCTGCCTGATTTTATAATTTGAACAATGTGGTAAAGCATAAACCATCATAATTCCTGATTGCCACATTGAAGCATGAAAATATTTAGTTTAAAAAATAAATTATTTCAGTGCTGCGGAGGATGACCCTAATTCCATTATTGCTGGTATGCCTGTTCTCAGAGTATGGAAAGCCGGACAAGTGAGTATCGCATATAATTGACTAAAATCTAATTTTTTCACGAATATATTATGATGAAACAGATTCCCCCACGTTCTCGTATGGTGGACGATAAAAACCGATTCTGAACTAGCTAGTTTTCCTCACTCAACTCAAATGTTATTTCATATTGGAAGAATTTAAAAATCATCATTTTGTGGGATATTTTTCAGGTCATTGTTATGAAACGATCGCTTGCACAAGGTTACGCAGCCGTGGATAACCCGTTATTTTTCAAGAATAACACGTCGATGCTATTAGGTGACGCCAAGAAGACCTGTGATGCCCTCTTGACGAAAATTAAGCAGAGCGAATAAGCTGAATAATATGTAGCTTAGAATAAACCGAAAAGCGCATTGTTCAACCAATAATTATTTAATGTTTTAAAATTGGAATATTAAGTAGATGTTTTTGTTTTTTGTTTATGCCTCGATATAAAAGATGACATACTTCGTTATTCTTTGCAAATCGTTTTATTTACATTGTCCTGTAATCTTGACTCGTTATTGTTATTAATAAAGCAGTAACACAGATAATAAAAAAAGTATTGGATGGAAACCCAAATAAAATTATGTGACTAATAATAGTAACTTAATCACTTGCCCAATGAAATTCGAGAAAAAAAGAGAATAAAAGTGCATAAATTATTTTTCTCATACTGGTTTTATTTCTCAAGTTTTGTAATCGTTTTACTTAAACTACAATATAATCATTATAATGCATATAACACCTTAATATTACAGCAATATAATACTTTCATACTATATTCCTGCATAATGTTTTATATATTATAGAGATATATCTTCGAAACGTTTTTTTTTTAAATATTCGCTATTGTGATGCTTTATTTTTTCCATTTTTGAATATAACTTTATTAGATTACGCATCTTTCTCTTGAGTGGTCAGAATATGCTAATCTCCCCACGAGCAGGATTCTCCACCTTCACGAAAAGTAAAAATTACTTTCATCCCAAATGATCATGGTCTATATAAATGCACCATATTTTTTAAATACGGATAGGCAGCATTTATATACAGCGTCCAGAGCGCGGTGAAATTTCGAAGAGTTATGTTTAATCAAACCCGTATTTTTTCCAAGCAGAGCTAACCGCATCAAAATTCCATTTATTTTGCGCTCCAGGCTTGCAATTTGATCCTTGTGGCTGAAAGTAACCGAGCCCCATACTTTTACAGAAGAGTGACTCCATGTCTACAACAAAACCCAGAGTGACTGGCAACCTTTTTTCTTCCTGTGTCTCTCGCAAACCCAGTTTACACTCCCTCTCCAAAAAAAAGCCGACTCGAGAGAGATAGCATCTTTTTTTTTTCGGAGGAAATGGAAGCTGAGCTTCTTTACCGGAAAATTTACTCCAAAATATCCAAGAAGGGTTTTGCAACAGACCAAACTGCCTCGTGGGAAGCCTTTAGCGTTGTATGAGGTGTGATAAAATTACACAATGTATAATATATTATGTAGTATAACATATAATAATTAAATTTTTAAACGTCCACTTAAAAGTAAAACATGATTTGTTCTATTATATTTGGTTCGTTGATGACTCATAATAAGAATAAATAGTAATAATGATGAATATATGAAACATGTTTTTAAATATCTCTCGGAGAAAGTTTTTGTTGTTTTTTTTTGCACATCTTGCGTACATACATTTACGTTTTACATGTAGTAATGTGGGTAATATACATAGACATATGCACGGGTTTTTTGTTTAACAAACGCTCTCTTTTTTTTCAATATGTTTTCTCTGGCTAAATGATGCACATTGCACATAATCAGTTGCTAAAATTGAACATTAGGAGCTGACGCTAATAATTATAAGAAGGAGAGAATGGTGTACATCTAATGGCACACACTTCATTTTACACACAATAACACACTCAGAAAGGACAATCATAAAATCTGCTGACTCATCATGTGATACTCATTTAGAAACTCATAAACAGGGATAAGGTATTACATTGCTCAGAGGATAAAAGTCTACTAGAAAAACGCTGTAAACCCCCTTTCGCTAGTACTACAGTTCTTTATGAAGATTACTTTCCTCCGTTTCTTGGAAGAAACTCCAAGAAACTCTCACGCGACTGATACACTCACATATTATTTTTAGGCAATTTTTTTTACTTCCCCGTTGACAACATGACACGTTTCTTTCTTTGTTTTAGATAAACGTGTGACAATTTTCATTAAGGTTTTGTGTGTGTTTTATTCGGGTGTATATTTTTTTTTGGGTACACCACGCGGCGTTAATAACTCAGCTGGCCTCTTTCTACTTCTTATAATAATACAAACATGATTATCAACTATGATCAAGGAATGACCACGATTATTTTCAATAAATAAATAATAGTAGTATTATTCTGCATAATATCGCTCCTCTAAAGTTATACATGTAAAGTTTGTTGAAATAGTCACGCATACACATCATAATATTTTTTTGTATCTCATGTAATTTAAGTAGTAGTAATAATAATTATATAATTAATAATACTTGATTAACTTGATTGCACTGGATTTTTTATTCTTCTCGCGAGACGTATAATATCACTATTATGTAATGAAGTTTTTTTTCCTTTCTTTAAGTTAACGAAGATGAGTTGGTATATTGAACTCGTTTCTCTGAAGTAGACAGGGAGAAAACTGGAACATGATTATAGACTGTGTCATATGATCATAGTTAATTGCAGTGTATGAAGATTACCTCTTTTTTTATTATTTTATGCTTGTAATGTAGATAGTATCTTTTGTAGAATTCTTGTATACTCATCTCACTTGATGATAATAAAGCAGCAGATAGATATATAACGATATCATAAAGTTTTTTCCTTTAGACATACATAATTATACAGGAATAGTAAAAGTTCATTACCCTCTAAATATATAGATTCTCTCTCTCAAATTGTAAGAGAACTTTTTCAAAAAATCCTGCGGAAGGATCTACAAAAATGACATTTATAGGTACACATTTAAAATTAAAATGTTTTTTAAAAAACGTTTAGAAAACGAGCAGAAGGAAAGGAGACGCATTATTAAGGAATGCGACTTTTGTAATACCAATTACGTACTCATCAATATAATACTTATCTATGACACTGCACACTTGTGTTTTTTTTTTCGAACCCTCTGATTTTTGCACATTCGTTCTTACATACGCCATAATCTTAATAACCTTTTTAAGAATTTCTATTATAGCGTAATTGTTTTTTTTTCGTGGACTTTTTTTATTGAGGCAATACGAGACAAGCAGATAGTTATTGATTTGGGGTGAACCCTTCGGATATTTTTTTGTGAGGATTCAAAAATTGTCTGTTGTGGTGGTATATTGCGCTGTGTGTTCCACTAAAATTATATTATAAAGTTTGTCCTTAACTTGTGGCTACTACACACTCAAACAGAGACATGCTAGAAAAAAACAAGGAAGTTTGATGTATTTTGTTTTTTGTTAATAATAAATAGAGCTACGATAATAGATTCTTGGAGGACGACAATGATGATGATAGCATGTATCATATAAAATTATTACTTTATGACAAACCGTGAATAAATTATTTTTCCCTTACTCTAAAAAAACAATGGCCAACTCGTTAATGTTACTGTTGCCACCATTTTTTTTTCTGACATTCTTTTTGAAAAACAAATTTCCCTTTTTGCTTTTTTTATGTTTTCACGTCTGATTTCAACATACCCTGCCGTCTGGTTTATATTTGCAATAATGTAAATGTTAGCGCTCCTTATTCACGCTGACTCGTTATTTGTGTGCAAGAATATACCTTTTTTTTGTCTCATTCGAAAAAATCAAAGGAGAACCGTTGTACATTTCTGCGGACAACGTGACTTCTGTTTAAATTATGGAACTCTTTGGGCATAAAATTATTATTACTTATATCACCGGAATCATATTCATAATACAGCGTTAGATTATACTCTGCTTGTCGTCAGTATAGCTTTTCACTGAAGTTCCTTTCATAAATTTGTTATCAATAGTTGAAGTCATAATTGGGAAAGATCAATGTGTGTGTGTTTCTTCAATGTCAAACGTATGTACCTAACCTATGTATCCTTATCAGAGTAATTATCCTTAATTTACACAAGACTGGATTTCTTCTTCTTTGGCAAAAATTTTTTTCAATGAAATACACTAAAAATTATGAATATATTCACGTACGTCTAAATTTATTGTAGTAGGTATATTTTAGTAACTTTAAAAGGTAGTTATCATCATAAACGAAAGTAGTAGTATCAATTTTTTTTTCATTGTTTTCAAATACACGTCTTGTACTGTAGAGAGATAGAAAGAGATAAAGGAAATTGTTTTTAATATGGTTCAGGTTCATTTCTTTTGAGTTTCGTATCAGTTCGTGGTTCACACACATCTTCCTGTCGTACAAACACGCAATCTTATATACATACCTATACTCACCCATCTTTTTTTAAAAGTGATTTTTTTTCTTCAATCTTTTTCGCCAATATCAATAATAATTGCTTGGCATTTATTTCTCTCGTTATATCGCCACCACCATTGTTGTGTATTTCATAATGTAAATACCACTACAAAATCTTATCTCCTTTGTTTGTTTGTAATAAAGATGTACATTTATTATTTTTTAGCAAACTAGAATGATTTTAAATAGACAATATATGATTCTGTTCCGTATCCTTTAGTTTACTATTTATGCTTATACCCCTGCAAAAATTGTATACCTACTCGAATAATAAGAAGAATAATAAATTTAAAATGTAACGTTTAATAATTTAGTATTATGCGTTACACGGGTTGGCTTGATTTTTTTTTTCAGCAATTGAACTGCTGCACCAAAGGAAATTCACGATGAATTTTACAGTATCGGATTCTACCGAAAACAATGGTAATTGTAATAACAAATTAATATTAGTAATAATAAATTACTGTAAATTTAATAATGCTGATGATGATCATTTTTTTGTTAAATATTTTGCTTGCTTAAACAGCGGAAGTTATGAAAAAATTAAGTTTTGATGTTGTCACATAATTACGAGTAAAAGTGGTATATTTTGCCCACGTTCTTTTTTTTTAAATTTTGGTTATTGTTGGATTAGTAAAAGCCGAAAAAATGTACTCTTTTCTTCGTGAAAGTGCAGCAAATACCAAGAAAGAACGTTCAACGTTTTTTTTAAAAGATAGTACAAGTTTTTTTTTTTTGTTTTGTAGTAAAACAATGTTGTGCGTTGAATATTGTGCTTTTCTTCGAAACAAACAGAAGTTGTTGTTGCTGTCATTATTCAATTTTATTATTATTATTATTATTATTCATTTGCAACAACACACGTCAATGCAATGCTGCCTATTATAATAATAATTTGTCGTTGTGTTTGTTGTGCCATTTGAAGTTTCTTTTTTTTTGTTATGCACGTGAGAATTTATACGCAATGCAACAGAGAAAGCAAACCATGTACCTGTTTTTCCATATTAAACTACCTTCATACATGGCTCTCTGGTTAAGATTTTCACATTTAAAAAAAATGAATGAAAACCCGATTATTTTGAAAAATAAAGTGTTTCATTCGGTGCAGCTCAACATAGTTTTCTATGTAAAACCTAAGCATTATCAATGTTCGTTACGACGAAGAGGAGTGGGGAAGTTGTGTTGCAATGCTATTATTTTACATTTCTATATTTGTTGTTTTTTCTTTAGGTAAAATACTCTTAAAAACCCACACATCACCCATTCACGATCATCCTTTTACATATTTTGCCTCATTCACGAAAAAAAAATCTTTCGAAACTTTTTTCTGTTTGCTCAAAACTTCATCTGCTAATTATACTGCTCACGTGCTCACCATCATCAAAGTAAAGCTATCGACTCATATGGAGCAATATCATGGAATACATTTTTTTTAGCTTCTACTGGTGTGTTTTGTTGTTATCTTGTATGTGATTCGAAATGGCTATGTTTCGGTACAAGAGACCTTTGATTTCTTTTTTTTTGTAAGTGAAAATGTACTTCTATATTGCCTACAATTAAATTGTTATTAATGTTTTAAAGTTTTGTAGTATACAAAGAGTGCTATCGTGTTAAAAGGTTTTTAGGTTTCACCGTACGGTTTTTTAATTATAACCATTGATAATGTAATAATAATGATAAGAGTTACATGTATTATTTTTTTAAGGAAAAGAATATGTTTTAATATCTATTATATAATCTTCATGTGATAATACTGATATTACTTCAGTTACTTTTTTCTTCAACAGCAATACAAATTCATCTTTTTGGATTTGAAGAAAGGTAATTTCTCATCCTGAAGAAATTTATCTGCTGTGTACACACATCAATCCGGATTCCAGTAGTACATAAGATATACATAGTATATACGAAAGGTCAGACTATGCCACTTTTTTTTTAAATACTTGTTACAAATTCTATGTTTCTTTGTATATTTTGTCCTCAAAAGGAGTATCTGCTATGAAGCTTTAAATAAGATGTCTTCTGCAGAAGAAAAAGTAATAATAATAATGTCGCAGGAATTATAATATTCTGTCCCGTCAAAGATAAAAAACACGAAACATATTTAAGTCGCGTTATATTTATATTAGTTCGTTCTCCACATATTTCAACCAGATAAGTAAAAATTGAATGGAAACAAATTGCGCGTGGTTTAGTTATGATTCTTTTATAGTTTAAACATTCATTTTTTTTGGCAACGACGGTATTTTCTTGTGAAGAAAAGATCACTTTTCTTTCTTCATGTGTTGGAATGCACTTGTGCTGATTTTTCGTATTTGGTTGTCTCTGTGTACGTACGTATATATTGTGTGTGCGTTAATTTTCCTTTTCAGTTTGCAGTAGTAGCATTTATAACGTAGTGAACAAAGCTTTTTTGTGCGCCAAAACTTGTGTGCGCTTATTAAAGAACAGTGTTAAATGTTTTTCCTATTGAAAGCACTAAATTTGAACAGAGAGAATAGTTGGTAAAAACTGTAAACCCGTTTTTTTTATAAACAGAGAGACCAGCATCATTTTCTACCACTTTGCAGATAAGAGATAAAGCTTTCACCATTTCACCCATCCTGTATAATGACTAGTGTCGAAAAATTCTGTTGTTTTTTTTGCATAGTATACTAAAAGGCAGGCCTATGTAAAGATTATTTCATACGTTCTATAAAAACCATAAGAGATATACATACATAAATACACTTTTCGGTCTGCGAAACTTTTTTTTTTTTGCAATTTACCAAAGTATTTCTATTTACACTGCGCCGAAGAGAGAAAATATATAAACTTCCCGTTTCCTCAAAAATAAACAAAAGAAGTTTTCTTCGCGTTTGTAATAATATCAATAGTAGTAATAATAATAAGGTAAAAATAATAATAATGGAATGACTTGTACTTGGAACGCAAATATTATTATGCGATGCACCTAAAACGTAAATAAATAAATTGCGCTTTGTAATATATTGCGTGGTGAATCTACAGTAATAATAATAAGAATAATGGCCTCAGATAAAGTCTGTCACACTCTATCAAACCATTACATGTTTGGCAAAATTCTACTACTACTACGAAATTTTAAGAATCTACTGCCCAAAACTGTTCGTGATGGATGTATATGCTTTCCCTTCATTTTTTTTCCAGGAGAATAATGTACCGTCAAAAAGATTTGGGATCAATGGCTCTCCATTTTTTGTGGGTAGTATGCCCCCAAAAAAATAAACTTTTTTTAGTGATGGAATTCTTGGGAAAAACGCATCTACGCATGTGGAGTCAACCGAGAAAGTATCTACCCTAGATAAACGTTTTTTTTTAATAAATGAAACGCAAGTTAGGCTCAAGATTTCTATGAAATCGGAAATTGAGAGGATCCTCAAAAAATGAGACAAGCTCAACCGTCAACTATTTACCGGATTTAATAACGCAGAATCGAAGGGAGCGAAAAGTAAGAGAAAACGTAAAATGACTATTAAGGATATGGAAAGCATACACTTGTATCCTTTTACCGGAAAGCATTACTGGCAATGACTGAACGAAACTACTGTTATAAGTTGAGGCTTTATTGTGACTGTTCGAAACATGTTTTTCTGTCTATAAGATTAGTAATGTGCGTGGTAGTATAAATTGATTAGTAAATTTTTTAGTACACTTTTGTATATGACATGTTAATGCTGGAATGCTAGAGTTATCCAAGTGATTTTATCATACTTTAGACCATTTTTTTCTAAGGAAAAAATTCAGCGTGCTCTGTCAATGAAGATAATGTGTTATACACACCACAATGATTTGATTCTATATAACGTAACTTTTTTTAGTAGCGGTAAATCTTGTTATTCTGACTTCAAGCGACTACCAATTTTTATTTCGTCGGTGACCGTGAACTATTCGTCTTCTTTCAAGACCGAGAGAGGATAATATAATTTATGACGAGGAAGGGTTAGTGTAGCAACTTCCTTTACGTTTTTTTAGTCAAACGAAAACCCAGGAAAGAAATCAGATTGTGATTAATTGCACGTGTGGTGCAATCCTGTGATTTAAGGAATATATTAGAAGACCAACCTAATGAAATGAATCGTGTGTGGCTGATGCGAGGTCAACTTGTTTTTCTTTTGTATGAAGTGATGGAAATGTTATTTTCGTTACTACTCATCAGCAGACTGATGTTGTTGGGATGAGCCGGAAGGGGGTGTGGGTGATGGACAGGTAGCTAGCGGTGACATTACGGCTTCAGTATTCCGCCTTTTGATCTTTGTCTTCTTTAACATGGTTGCCTGAAATCAGAGAGAAATGCCATTTTAGTCAATAAATTTGAGTAAAATATTTTTAGCATGATTTTATCGGAAAAGTGATGATGATGATGATAATTATATGTACTTACCTTGAGAGCTGATTTTAAGACGACGACGTCGCCTGGACTTTGAATCCAGGGCTCGCCGTCCACTTGTACTGGGAGGTCGGTATTCAGACGGATTTTGATGTGACCTCCTTGGGCGATCCGAGTGGCTGACCTGAGACCTGACTGAATTTGGCCTAAGTGAACAACTCCTGTGACGCCAACGACTTCCAACATCCCATCCCAGTGATTTGGCTTTGAAAACTGATCCTCTCGCTCTGGGCCCCATGGATTAGCACCAGACCCCCAACTGAATAAAACAATTACAAAATACAGGATTACAAATCACATTTAAATTAGAAGTTGGCAGAAATTACGAAAATGTTTAACAAATTTCATGGGAAGAGGGTTACCTCAAAATATTTAGGATGATTATTCCTTCAACAGGTGGCAACTCAATGTGCTTTCCATCCACCTCCAGCCTAATCTCTCTGTGGAGATCTTTGCACATCTTCCGTGAGACCATCTTCCGGAGCCCCATCTTGACGTATACACCTTTATTTCTTATTCTAGAAGTAAATTTGCTGGGATTCTCCTCCCGAGCAGTATGAAAGTCTAAACAGAGAATAAAATGTTAAACATTAGCGTGATGCACAGATTGTATCAAAATTTAAATTCTCCGTATTTGGAGTAAATGATGTGAAAAGTACCCTTACAGACACTGTTTTATAAATCGAAATGTAGAAAACAAAGCCAAATTTCTTACCAAGACATAAGTCGGCATCTATTCCAATTCCGAAATAGTTATTCATCACATAAATTGCCGTGTTATCCTCACTTTGAGCACCTGCACCAATCAGCGCTGCAAGTGACATTAAAAAACAAGCATTATATTTATGTCATTTATGTATTCAATTCTACATCCTATTTTCCGGATAGCTTGCGAAAAAGCGTACCTGCTTGATTAACAGGCATTTTGTCTTCCGCCTTCTCATCCGGGTGAAACACAACTGTCCACCTGTCCAGTCTGATCTCCTCGGCGTCAATGACATCTGAAGAATGCAGTTATAATTTATGTACTTGGCTTGACATTGGCATTTCGTTTATTGTTATGTAACCTATCTTTTACTTGCCTTTGAGGAGCGTCATGACGTCCTCCTCTCCGGTATAACCAGGTCCCCACCTAAGCACTCTCGCGAGATCATTCCCCGTGCCCAGCGGAATAATGGCACAGGGAGGGGATGAACACTCGGAATCCTGACCGACGTTATCCAGACATCTATAATTTACAGGTAAAAGTTAGCATAAAGTGTTCTTCTGTACCATCATCTTCCATGAAAAAAAAAAACTCGCTTACTGTAAAACCCAGCCGATTGTCCCATCTCCTCCGCAGACCAGTATACGATAGTTGTTGATGTGTCGGAAGACATAGAGACCCGGCAAAGGTCCCCCATGGTCTAAGTCGAACACCTGAGGTTTTCGAATTAAAAACCATGAAAAAATTGCCCCCATAATCATTTTAAAGTTTATTAACACAAGCAGTGAGCCCACAATTGCTTCCATGATCATTTTAAAGTTTATTGACACAAGTAGTGAGGCTTTATCTTTAGCATAGATACAAAAAATGCATGCTCACCTGCATTGGGTTCAGTAGCTTTCGGAATGAGGCAATTAACTCCAACCCTTGACACCCTCCTGACTTTACATTGACGAAGACTAAAAGCGGCGTCACCCCCGGAGGCATCATATGCGGGGCGACCGCCGGCAGCATGGTCACCAACAAGTTCTTCTCCTCGTGTATCGACTCCTTCAGCTTGTAAAATGCCTGCACTGCCTTATCCGCATCCTCATATGTGATTACCAGGCTTCCATACTCATCTGAAATCAAATTGTTAGATAGTCGTCAGTGCAGAAAGTTTCAACGAAGGCTTCAAGTAACATAACTAAGCTACAGTTTCTTTCTCTAAAGTAAGGGAAAGCTGTCAATATATATTTAGCACATAGTTCAATTTTGTCGTGCATAAAATCAAGTGTATTCAAACTAAACGTTGTTGATAAATTAAATCTTACAGTAGATTGGACCAACATCGGTGAACTTGTTATCGCGACCAAGGTATTCTGTGAGGATGTTCTCGTACTGCCGTTGATTCAGGTTGGGAGTGAGGTTGCCCACATAAATTGCCACGGTGGAACCATGAGGATCTTCCGCCAGCTGCATGTGGAAACGTACGTGCTCCATTTGACGAACAGAGTCCCTCGCATGCTCCTTCAACATCATCCATGGCTTCTCATCCAGGTCTAGCACTACCTCCTTCACTCCACCTGTCATGAATGTAAGATTACAAATTAAAAACCATCCTCATCACCCAATATGATATCATAGGAGTAGCTCAAGCGGTGGGCTGGAGGTCAAGGATCACTTCACAGGTAATGAATTAGCACGTAAGTATCATCATACTTTTCTCTCTTTCTCAAAAAATATAAATCAAGAAGGCAAGGCTTAGAGGAAAGTGGACAGGAAAAATGGGCGTCTATAATACATTACCTCGTTCAATCACCACTTTCAGCAGGCGGTAAGAAGACTTGCTGTGGACATATAATAAACCAAAAACATATTTATTACTTCAGTGAAATGTATGTGTGTATGAGCTAGAAAAATACAAGGAAATTCACACATCACATGCAGAAAAATCTTGTAGACATTATAAGTTTCGTTAGAACAAAAAAGTCTTCATGTTTATGAATGGTTGTTTCGGTGTAGGTAGTAAATATTGACTAAATATCGAGTATCAGCTACGTTACTCGTGTACAAATTCTGTGCGAAAGCCAGAGGAAAACAATTGACTTCAGCAGCATTCTTATCGATACATGACCTTGAGCATGGCCACAAAGTGCCTTTTTTTTCAATTGTCAGGCACGACAAAGAAGCAAAAAAGCAGAGTCATGCTTGTTCCCCAGTATTTCGGTTCAGTAGCAGTAGGTGACCTTTAATTGTGGCGATGACCGGGCATGTGCGCATTTCGAAAGGAAATTGTCTAAGATTCAGGTCTAAATCTCGTGGTTACAGGGCCTGTTTATGGAAAATCTGGATGGGTTGAAGTGGCAGGAAAGTATCACCATCACAGATTGTAGAGTACTTTTATAAAGTCATCATAATAGGTCAGCAGCGTGGCAAGAAACATTTAATATGTTCAACCCTTCTTGTTCAAAAATTCTGGAAACAGTTCCCAACTTTTCCAGTTAGAAAACAAGCAATTTGGAGCAGATACACACTCTGAATATTTGACAAGGGATTGCAATTACTCTGCCCTTCTACCAGCAAGACCTACATTGCACGAGGAGGCTCATGAAGCTGAGCTCAAACTCTTCAAATATGAAAAATCTTCTAAAGATGGGTTGGTTTTTCTCACATTACATATAACTCTCATAATTCAATNCAAGACCTACATTGCACGAGGAGGCTCATGAAGCTGAGCTCAAACTCTTCAAATATGAAAAATCTTCTAAAGATGGGTTGGTTTTTCTCACATTACATATAACTCTCATAATTCAATTCTTAACAATATGAACCTAGCCCAACCCCTTTTATTTCCAGTGCTTGCAAGATAGCAAGAGCTAACTATTCACATGTCCGTTGAGCATTAGGAACAAATTCCAATTCCAAAAAAAGAATAACCTAGAAGAACATATATTTTCTTCAATCATTCGAAGACTGATCATTACACCTGTCTCCAATTATGCTCACCACCACCGAAAGGTTGTCACTACTATAAACATTATCATCTTTATATAAGTAAAGTAGCAGAAAGTTCAGAAAATAGTACAGGTTGTTTTTCTAGGTTTCAAAAGTCGTTGTCAGCTTCGACAACATCTTGGTTCTCGGGTTCATATAAAAACACCAAAAAGGTAGATGAGTTGAATTAGAATCAACAAACGCTGCATTAAAAAAATATTTTTGCAGAAACCCAACTAGACGGATATGTACCTCAATAAATTCAAAGTAATTGAATGCTTTTATACATTGAATTTATTGCTTCACGTGAACACATTTTTCCAACCTAATATAGCATCTTTCCTGCTTTCATTTATACAGATCCGCAAGCGATTAACAGCTCGTAGAAAGATAGTTCCTGCAGATGAACCAGTTGCGAAAAAGAAAAGTGACATAAGGCCTGAAGACCACTAATTCAATCTCCAATCTCTGACAGGAGCGTAGTTAAGGCATACTCTTACTATTTTGCGCTTTTTGTAATGTTCTGTGCACATGGATTTCAATTGTTTTAGTTGGATTAATAAAATGTCACATCTACAGCCTCAACAACATTTACTTTTTAAATTCCTTATGATTTAAATTAATAAACAAAATAATTATTTTATTTTCTGGGTCAAAATAAAATGAAGTAGATAGAATTATATGAAAATCTTTGCATTTCCAACCTTTCTGGGTCAAGTCCAAATTGATCTAACGCTGCTGCAATCAGCTCAGCAACTGTCGTCTCATCCATTACATGCACGGTGGCTAAACTTTGGGCAGTTTTGAGAATTCCAGCGAAAACCTGCACGTCACCGGAGCGTGCTTCATTCTCCCTGATTTTTTTTTCACATCACCAAAAAAAAAACAACTTTCATCATTATCATCATCATCATCACCTTCACCAAAACACTTTATTAATAAAACGCCTCTGCTCCTTATTTTTTAATTTTTGTGTTTTTATCGGTTCGGGAAAAACATTTTCATCAAAATTTTCCGCTTCAAGAGTCATCATCTTACTTACCGGAACCTAATGAATACAGAAGGTCGTCTCCCTTCGCGCCTCTTCAGATGTATGATAGGATTAGGGTCTTCCAGAGGGATTTCGCCATCCGTTGGATCACTTGCAGCATCACTCAGATAATAGTTCTCGATTGGTTTAGTAATATGAAATGCTTTCAGCGCTGCCACGAGAATTTGATCGACGGTGGCTGTCCGCGAGATGCGGATCGGGCGAAATTGCCTTCGATGTAAACCTTGTGATAGAAAGTGTCTGATAAAGTAATGCTGTATAATAATCTGGACGTAATTCATATCAGAATTATGGCAAATATAAACTACACTAAAACTAATTCATGGTAATAATGACAAGTGGAAGTTATAGTTGTCGTGATAGGTGTTTAAACACCCTCTTCAAATAACATCTACTTCATTGTCCAGGAAGGTACCGTTTACATTTCAGTGCAATGATGACATTTCCCTTCTCTTTGTGCCTAACATCATTTGCATATTTTACGCAAACGCATTTTCATTTTAAACTGGGTTTTGTTTTCTTTTTTCAGGTTACAACTTGCACCCTAGCGTTTCCCTAACATGGATCCCCCAAAATATTTACCTGTCAGTTTGGTACATAACCTTCCTATCTTTGCCACAATTCTGATAACAAATAGTTTTTTTTCGCATTTACATACCTTGATTGCCATCGTACACTTTGATTGTTTCCTCGTCTTTGTCTTTATCCTTTTCGTGACTTTTTCCGTAGGTGGGCGGGGCCGAGTCCGACTCAGAGTCCCCTCTCGCAGGCAGTGGTCTCGAATCCCGCTCCCCACTGCTGAAGTCTTCTGAAGGACTTGGTGCTGTTAAAAAATATTTTCAAAAATTCAATTTTCCTCTTGTCCTTCAATCCTAAAATGTCGCCATCCTGTTTCTTTTAGCAAAAAAAAAACGCAGATGGATCAAACCTGAACGTGCTTAAACGCTATTTTTGCAGAGTT
>JAHZNF010003027.1:0-12609 GCA_027744215.1 Troglopedetes dispersus | reverse complement strand
ATTCATTGTAGCAATTTTTGTTTCAACTGTCACTACATAAAGCTCCCCTTCCCACTTCTTTTCGTTCTCACTCTCTCTGTTCATTACCCCAAAACATTTTTTTTTCAGTTATCATCATCATCATGATCATCAACACATATATTTTCTGGTAACAAGAGCGAGGAAAAACTAGATTTTTTTGGAGTTGAGTGGTGATGTGGTGGTGGTGAAGAAGCCTTTTTATGTGATGTGATGATGACCGTAAAAACATTTTCTCTTTTTGATGTGATGCCACTAGAATAAAATAAAAGAGTCAGAGACAGGGTAATTTTCCTCTGGGAAGTACTTAGTTACTGGTTTTATTCCGAGTCAAATGGCCCTTATGTGATTTTTATGTGTTCAGGCATCATAATAAAAACTCATAGAAAAGGACATTTTGCACACACACACACTCTCTCTCTGAATTTTATTCCTTGTCTGTGACAAAGAAAAGTGGTAGAAATGTGTGTGGTAGGGGAGTGATGTGATTTCTCTGAGAGAACTGAAGTCAAGGGAAAATCTACGGATTCACTCATTAAGTTTCGTGTGTGTGTGTGTGCGAAAATGTTTGTCTTCAGTGTTCCCCAATTATGGTGCTCTCTTGCTCCGCTCACTCACTCATTCGCTTTTTTCCCTAATAAAATTCATTCATATAGATTTTTCTCGTTCTTCTTCCTCGAAACCTTTTCCTCATTTTGAGTGTGGTTTCTGTGTGTGTGTGTGCAACTCCCTCTTGTCATTTTTTTATTCATTTCCTGGAAAAAAATTGTGCAATTTGTTACTTGTGTGAACTTGTGTGAGGATGAAAAAACGTTATGCAAATTTGCGACTTCCACTTTCTGGAATATAACGAGCTGAAACTGGTATGCACTAAGTTTAATTTATGTACACACACGTTAATAGCCTTCTCCTTTCTTCTTCTTTTTTTATTGTCTTCTGGCGAAAATTGTGCTCCGGTGAATCTACCTTGCGCGCATCATATGGATAGGGCTATGTGGGTAAGTTTTTTTTCGTTCATTATTGATATGCAAATAGTGTTCTCGTGAATTCATTAGTTATTTTGTGCAACTGATTTTCATCTTTAATTAATGTCCGCCCAAAATTTCCAGTCTACTCCGCACTAGGATCCTTCTTCGTGCCCGCGATTGTCATGGGCTTCTTTTACTACCGCATCTACAAAGCAGCAGTGGAAACGACCAGAGCCATTAATCAAGGTAGAGCAGCCATAGTTCTGACACTGATCACTATTTTCCAAACATGCAATCTGACAGCAATAAAGCTTTCATTACTTCCAATAATAATCCCATATGAGAAGTTGTTATTTTTGAGAAAAAAAAACATTTATGAATACAAAAAAAAACTAAATGCTTTTATTTCGCATTACTTCTGGTTCGAAAAGAATATCCGAACAAAATTTCAGTAAATGGCTCGAACTGTAGTAATGTGTTCCACATTTTTGTTCGCATTGTCCCCCATTTTGACATTGACGGACAGGATTTTGTCTGAAAAAAAAAAGTTTGTAGTCTGGGCCGGAACATGGATCATTAGTCACATCTATCACGGGAATAAATCCTTCATTATGTGTTTTTTTCTGCTTCAAAAAAAAAAACTTTTCTTTACGGATGATTTATCTCAAAGCCATTTTTTTCATTGTCAAAAAATAGTTTTGGAAGAGCGAGTTCCATTTTTGGAAAAGAAATTCTTGCTGACTGCATGCTTATCTTGTGGCATTTATTGATATGATGATTTTTTATAACTGTCTCCAGGTTTCCGTACTACGAAAGGGTCAAAACTTCTTGGCTCTCGATTTGAGGAACAAAGACTGACACTGCGAATTCATCGCGGCCGATCTGTACAAAATCATCATGGTCGCACGCAGAATAATACTCCAAAGCCGATCTCACCGAACGGAAGACTCCACCACTCCTCCGCGTCCCGCATTCCCCGGAGCAGATCTCTTGAACGAATTAAAGCTCACCTTACTCCACCTCCCCAACGAGGTAGAAAAAAAAAATTATGTTGCCGTCAGCATCTTATCTTAAGCTTTTTTTTCTCTCTGTGCGCTTCAAGCTATAAAATGCAGCTCGGTTCACAGTTCTCAGAAAAGTGAGGCGAAGAGGTATAATCTTTCTTGGAATTTTCTGTTTACCTCGACTAAAAAATATATATGACCATATGTGGGTTATCACGAACTAACAGATATATGATGACTTTACGAGAAGTAAGGTTAGGAAGTAAAGATGCCACAGGGAACATTTTTTTGTTGACAAAACAGATTTACGTTGAAGAAAAGCACATATTTATATCCACACGCTTTAATGTTTTTTTGCGAGCATTTGAAGGAAACGCCGAAACAAGACAGAACTATGTAGTAGAGTGCCACTCTGGTGACCACGAGACAAGATATAATAGTCTTCAACCGGAAGGCAAGACAATGCTCCTTCATATTTACGTTGAAGAAAAGCACATATTTATATCCACACGCTTTAATGTTTTTTTGCGAGCATTTGAAGGAGGAATGTTTATTATGACTGGTGCGCGCAGGCAAGCCAGAGAAAATCTCGAAGCAAGAAATAAAATTCCCTGTAGCAGGTTGCTCTCAAGTGCCGTTGTGGTGTGCTACAATAAATCATCCCAGCTGGAGACTCTCTCTCTCTCTCTCTCTGCTTCCTTAAATCAACTTGAAGGAAACGCCGAAACAAGACAGAACTATGTAGTAGAGTGCCACTCTGGTGACCACGAGACAAGATATAATAGTCTTCAACCGGAAGGCAAGACAATGCTCCTTCATTAAATTGCAACATCCTCCAAAAACTAATGTGACTATTAAGAATGCGCAAGTTTGCGCTGCTGCTCCATATTTCATACATGGAGCATGCTTTTTGGTAGCAGTTCTCACAACAGGATTTTAATTTCATGGGTTGAAAATTTTCTCCTTTTTTCCTCCGAGCAAAAATCTTGAGAGGTATATTATTTAAGTTTGTCGTCCTGCATCCTTCAAAATGAAGCGCATTATTCCTTCCCAAGATTTTTGTTGTGAATTATGCACACAAGGTAAATGAAGGAACGTGTTCCAGGCGCAAATGACCAACCATCCCATTAAAAAACTGTTCTCGTTAACAACGCGAGTTCATCAAGCTTTATCAAAAGCTAATTGCAGAAGAGAGAGAGAGAGAGTTGGAGCAAGGACAAGATGACTTTTGTTTGAACCTGTGAGTTTTCTCCACTTCATTTTCATGGAATTCCACTCCTGGAAAAGTACCACAAGTGAAAATTGCATCCGGCAAGCTTCCCCGGCAAAAGTTGGTTTTTCCATTTGTCAAGAGGCACGTTCCTTGTATTGATTAATATTTTATGGGACTTTGCATAAATGAACTTTTTCCAGCAATGTTAATGAGAGGCAGTTTCAGTCAAGTTGGGTCACTGAGAAGGAACTCCGCAATGTGAGTCACTTCCATTTAAGTGAGACTTTATTAATCTACATAGCAGGAAAGAACTTGACAGAGAGAGAGAGAAGCTGGAAGCATTATTTTCAGAGTAGAAAAGTCCTTTGGCTCTTACTCTAGATTCATGTTAGCTTTTACTCTTTTGTCATATTTCGATTGTCGACGCGGTCGTTTGTTTTCCTCTTCATTCGTCTCCCTTGTGTGCAGCTCAGGCTTGTCATTGACATTTGTTATGTGTTGTTTCTTACGTCATGTGAGCGATACCTTGGAACAAAGCTACAGGATGGTACAGGTTACTTGCCCAGATCGACGGAAAAGACTAACTTCTCCCAGAAAGGGGGACCAAAAAAATTGTTGCCAGTTTGAAGTGTTAAAAAGGGATGTGTAATTTATTTATATTTAGGCACNTCTTTTGTCATATTTCGATTGTCGACGCGGTCGTTTGTTTTCCTCTTCATTCGTCTCCCTTGTGTGCAGCTCAGGCTTGTCATTGACATTTGTTATGTGTTGTTTCTTACGTCATGCGAGCGATACCTCGGAACAAAGCTACAGGGTGGTACAGGTCACTTGCCCAGATCCACGTAAAAGACTAACTTCTCCCAGAAAGGGGACCAAAAAAATTGTTGCCAGTTTGAAGTGTTAAAAAGGGATATGTAATTTATTTATTTTTAGACACATTAAAAGTCAACTTATTATTTTCATTTACAAATCAAAATCATTTGATAATAAAATTTCCACAAAATCCAAAGTTTCACGGATTGTTTGTACCTTATCAAATCCGTTTTGTGATAGTCGATAAGACAATAAATTACTACCTTGGACGAAGTCACCGACTTCAGGAAAAAAACGAGACCAACCCAGTTCACCTTAAAATGCTTTTATTGAAAGAAATTACCGCGTTTCTGGAAACTCCCATTTTTCTCCCATTTTCAAACGTCTTTATCCTTGGCACACCATGCGTAAATTTTTTTTATTGGCTTTGGGCATTCTCGGGCTTTGAGAATTTTGTGCGACCAAGTTCGTAAATACATTGTGGCATGTGCAATAAATCTTTTTGTTTTCTGAACAGGAAAAAGGTCTTCCTCATACAAGCCAAGGATTGCGTACAGTGCCAAGTTCTCACCAAATGGCACCAAGCCCGGCTCCTCAACAACTTCTCTTGGCGACTCGCTCGGCAGCAGTGCGACCAACTCACCTTGTCGGAGCTCCGGCACAGATAAGTTAAACCTTCCCGGATCAGAGAGCCGTCGACTGGTGCACCGAAGCGAGTCAGAGTCATCAACACCCTCGCCATCGCCAACTCTGAATGCAAACAGATACGAGCAATTGAACAGCAACGCGGAGGACGCAAATAAGCCGAAACTCATTTCCAAAATGGGCAAGCGGAACATCAAGGCACAAGTCAAGAGGTTCCGGATGGAAACAAAGGCTGCCAAAACGTTGGGTAATGTGCGAAAAAATATATTGCTTTCCTTCTTCCCAACAGGCAACCATTCCTGGTATACTCCCACCTCATTTACATTTTATTCCAATTCCTGCATCAACAGAATCACTATTTTTTTGCAAAACTAATGAAAACAGAAATTGAAGGGGAACAAGTGTCAGCAAAATGCGCACTTTTCACTGTTGAAAAACATACATACATACATTTGTGACATTATTTCATAGCATGCAATCTGAAGAAACACACGCAATTTGCTGAAGTTGACAAGTTAATGATTACGTTCTCCTTCTTTTGATATGTAAAGAAATAATCCGGTGACATTAACAAGACAATTATTTCTGGAAAAATGACCTTGTAATATTTGCTTGTCAAGCATTTCCCGTGACAGTTACATTACAGAAAGTTTATCAGAAAGAGAGGCTCAACGGTAACAGATTTTTTTCGCTTGTCTCCACTTCATCATGACCAGGTCAACAAAACGCCACATGACTGACAAACGCTATCCTGGAATACATACACTTTCCTTGATTTCGCAATGTCCCTTGTGTTCGTTTTATTATTTTTTTTTATTTGGACCAGCCAAAAATTTCAAGGTGTACGCTTTCGTTTCCGTTGTCGGATTAAAGTATTACGTAAAAGCTAAACCCGGAAGCATTTATTGTTTATTGCAGGAATCATTGTTGGAGGATTTATCTGTTGCTGGCTCCCATTCTTCACGGTACGACTATTCTATTCGGAATACCCTCACAAAAGCCGTTTTTGGTTTGGTTTTTATGCAATTTTTAGTTTCAGTTTGAAAACCTGGACACGTAGATACCTAATTAATATGTATTCATGAAACACATTTGGGGTTATAAGGTAAACATAATTACCCGTTTCAGATGTACGAAATATATACTTGCCACAAAATTTTTTGGACACAAACAACAGACTAGAAATAAAATATATTATGTTAAATAAAAACTTTTATCTTTACAAAACAGGACTTCAGATTTGCTTTCAAGAGAATCCTCTGCCGATGTATTTGTCAGTGCGAGAAAAAGCCTCCACCTCAGGTACGTAATTATAAAATTTTATATTTTATTCAGCCATTTGATTGTACTTTATATACGGTACACGTTTTAATGGTTTCACAAGGGTGCAAAATAATAAGGTGTTATTATGAATTTTTGGTCATGTGACTGATTGTAAGCCTCCTTTGCAAAATTTTGTTTTTCTTCCTCTAAATTAAATTAAGACTAACGAGTAAACCCGCTACCGTTAATAACGGAAAATGTAGTTTAATCTAGGTTCCAAGGCGAGTCGAATGATACCAAAAACAAAACCAAGATACAAACCCAGTCGTTCAATAAGTTTTAGCGAAGACAAGGTTGAGTATTAAATATAAGGATTTACATCAGAGCGTATCTTTTTATCCTCTTCCGTGTTGATTACGTATAACTTCCCGGTATGACCTTTTAATTTCTGCATGAACTGATGGATGCTGTTTTATAATATGTGTTATTACAACGTCTCGCGATTTCAGGCTTGTTTGACAAACATTACAAACACACCTTCTACTGACAGAATCTACTGTAAAATACGCACAATTTGAAGGCACAATGACGCACAATCTAAAAATATTTTACTGAAAACAAACCGTACTCTTCAGATAACATGTATAAAGATTTTGTTTGTGTCATTTCATGTATACCATCATCATTCAAACATGGACTTTTCATTTAAAAAATTCTTCACAACTTGCAAATTTGGGAAATCTTTCAAATTCGATATCATCGGACCCACCTCCACACCTCAGGTAGTACCCATCTTTCTTTCAAGTCTCGGAGACGAAAGTGATGGGAATAATGATCCAGGGTCTGATTCCAGGTAAACTCTTCGCCAAGGACTACTATATGTTGTTCCAGAGAGGGGAATAAACGCTTCAACATTGATGAATTCCATGATGAATTCCATGATGAATTTGACTACGATGACCCTGAATTTTGGAGCCCTTAAACAATCAAAAAATCTTCTTCTATATTAAATTAATTTTTTTACCGTAAGATACTCTTTCCCAAAATTGTACCAAAATTTGTTACGAAATTAAATCACATTTCATTTGCACACGTGTACTATCTTTAATGAACCTCTGGTTGTGTCCTAATTATCGCCATATTTATATACCATATTATGCGAAATTACGATGTAAGGTTATGTAAATATTTATGTAGCAAGTGTTAGATGGAAATTGTTTTAGGTGAAGAAGTACATAGTAAGCCACACAGAATTTACTGGTTGTAACGGATCATGATTGCTTATCAAACCACAAATTATACTAAATGTACAAAACCTGGAAATCTCAATAAAATTATACGTGATGTTTCGGATTCTTTACCGTTTTATCAAGGAATCTGGTATGATAGATGAGGCTTGTAGTAGACTAGCAAAAAATTTCATAATATCCGCTTCAGTTCTTGTATCAGAGTGACCTGGACTAAATATATTGTAAGTATTTTCAGAACCTGTCGACATTTTCCCGTTTTCCTTTGTGTGATAAACACTAGATTAGTTAGGAGCGTAGGAGACTTATTAAACATGGATTGTTTAAGTTTCTTGAAATGAATGTAAATACAAATGTCGCAACAAACCAGAGCAAACTTCATGATTCATTTCCCAAATGTGTTTACTAATAAGTAAGTTACATTAAATGCATTAGGAGTAATTTGAGATGATAAGATGTTTAACTAACTACCAACCACTGTCTCATTCAAGGTATACAAGAGTGAATTGTGTCCTTCCATACGATAATATATTATACATTGCAGTGCAGTGCACTAAAATGTGAAAAATGCAAGTTTATAAATTTATGTATGTTATTTGTAAGAAATTCATTGGTGTTTTTTTTTCTTCAAAAATGAAATGTGCAAAAGATTAGACAGAAAATTCTGGATTATGGACGTTGAGGAGGAGAGACTTGTTGCTGGAGAATTGTACAAGATAAAACTCTGAAGATTCATACAAGTGATTTTTGATGTGATCATGCTTATAGAAATTTAGATTCTAGCTGGTTACAGGATGTTGAGATTATTATAACAGTCAGTAGGAAATTAGATTATTATAAAGAATTACTGTTAGCATGTAGCAAATATTGTCATAAAATTCTGCTTGTGTACAATTTTAGTACGGTAAGCGCTTGTACTTTTTTTGTTCCTGCATGCCGACAAGATTTTGCATGAATTGCATGAGCAAAACAACAGTGATGTTAGCAAGTTTACGGAAGAATACAGATTCATGTTTCTGCTTATCTGTTTGGGATGGAATTTGGAATTGTATTAACAAGGTGAAACCATCTGTCTGTGAATTATTAGGAAATTGAATGTACTGTTTGAAATACAATGCAATCATAAAGTATTTGAATATAAACTAGAATTTTGTGTGCACATGTGGAGTAATCACAATGTGTCACTCGTCACCGTCAGTGTGTGATTTTAATCGGAAGAAGGTTGCTGAGAATTTAATAAATGACTGTGCTGCAACAGCTTCGTCTGATGTAAATAAAAGCAAGCGTCATTCTTGCAAAATATATTTCTACTCAATATTTTTATAATTTATTTCCATTATCTTTTAACAGTTATAATCTCAACTATTACTGCTTCTTAATTGAATGCACCCCCTTTCGCACAATATGAATGACATTCATCGTATACCGAAGAATGTCCCAAAATTTAATGTTCGACAACAGTTAGTTCGAAAGAAAATGTTCGACATGCAAAAATGTTCGACTAGTTAAAATGTCCGAAATGTTCGAATGGTAACAATGTTCGAAATGCAAAATGTACGAATTTCTGTTGTGTTGGTTAAGGTTTGATTGATCCTTCTCTGACAACTTAGCTCAACTTTGTTCTGGATGACTCAATTAACCCCAACATATCTTGGAACCCGTTTGACACAGACCAATAACTAATTTCATGGGTAAATTCATCTTTATTTCCTAAATTGGGACGCATGTTTCAAGTTAACCATGAATATCTTACACCGATTGTCGTAATGTCAAGTTTTGCAATATTTTTTTACGAAAATTGTTCGAAAACTTAAACTTAAAAAATTACTTTATTAGTCTTTTTATAGCTTGTCCGAGCCACGCATACGCTATTACTCAAGGTTGAAGTGTCAGACTCGAGTATCACCCACAGAAATGTGCAGCAATAAATCCTGAGGAATGCGAAAAATGCCTTTTTTCCATGTTTGGCGAGGAATGCACGTAGTACTTTGTTGTTCACGACAGTAATAACTTGTAACAAGTTCTTTAACATTGCAAACAATCTCAAAGCATCTAAAAACTGCAAACCCAATGAAACCTGTAAAAAATTCTTAATATATGCATGACTGACTTCTCATGACTTCTTGTAAAAACGTCCCCGTATATATTTCAGAGAAGGTAAGAAAACTGGTTGTTCCTTCGTTTCTTGGATTTCATCGAAAGATTAAGTGAGAAAAGTTTTCATGCTATGCTACCGAAATGATTTTTTAAGAAGCAGGCAAGTTAAGTCTAGTATTGTTTTCCAGAGAGAGGAGTGTTAATGTGAGCCGTGAGCCATTCTTTACGAATGCATATATATTTGAGCATTAATTTTTTCTCTGTCTAAGCATTGCACAAAATTATTTAATGTGTACAACGTACAACTAAAATGTTCAGAGACGCATGATATGATATAACCAGTAAAACAGTACTACCATGCATATCCAAAAAGAATCTTGAGCAGCTCAGGATGATCCACTGAGAAGAAAACGGATGATGATGAGAATCACGCTGTCTTAACATTGCGTCATATACCTATCTGTGTGTAGTAAGAAAAAGGTTTAAGCTTCACCTACCAACATTACGTCTAGCATGGATTTGCTTAACTTTACGGATGCACTTGTTGCGGATGAGCATCCATAATATATCTTCATCATCTTGATTCATTCACAGGCAAGTCAACTTTAATCACTGGAATCAACAACCCCAAAAAAACACGGAGCAGCAAAGAAAATAATATGAGCAAAAAAACACACATGTGTGCACCATGATAACTTTTCTAACTAGAAATTCTACCTACGCAGAGCTCTTCACACAAGCAAAAAAACACTTCTTAAGTATATCTGCAGCAGCAGCATAAACCATTCATGAAATGAAACTGAAACAGCACCAGTAAACGTAAACATTTTCATTAGAATATCATGTTCAAGACTCAAAAGACCACTTTAGTCGAGTAAAGCCTTTTCTTATGTTTTTAGCCTATCAACAACATCTCATCTTACCGCAGACCATTTCCCCTTATCCCTAGCTAGGACGCATTTTTTTTACTTAACTCTTGTCCCAGTTCCCAAAAAATACATCAATGGGAAACAAGTGTGTGCTTGGATCTCCTGCAAATTGTGCTCATTATTACTATTACCGATCCAAAATGATTCACGCTTCATCATTTATCACAGCAGAACATTTATTACAGTGGCGGCCAGTGTCGCATCCAACTTTTAATTTACGCCATGAGAAAATCTATTTAAAGCATATTAACGGCGACAGTGTTGTAGTAACATTTCAATAATGAGCATAATCATTAATGATTGATGCTGATTGTGTCCTAATTGAGAGAGGGGGAGTTTCATTCTTGGTGAATGGTGAGACATTCACATGTTCCAGTGATCCCTACCTCTTATAGAAGGTATGTGAATATTAAATGTGAAGAGTGGTACATGAAGATAAGTGTGCATCAGCAAAAAACAAAGCATTAGCTCAGCGTAGCGTAGGTCTTCCAAGTTTACTTCGTTCGACCAAAAAATTTCAAACGTTTCAATATGTATTATATTACATATTGAAAACATAAATTCTTTTATGTAAAACATAAATTTTACATAATATACATAAATGTAATATTTTCCATTGAGCGATTCGAATGGTGACAAAATAGACATTTTTATCGACACAATTAAAGCAGTGAGAGAGGAGAAAATTTGTATGTTGACTGACTGGTGAACACGTAATACGTGATGAGCGAAGAAGATGATAAGAGCAACGAAAAAGTTTTACGAAATAATCATTTTTACAAGGCTTCTGAGGAAAAAAATTTGAATTCAGGTGTGCGGCGGGAAAATGAACAGGATTCGAAGCAGTAACGGTTTGAAGTCGAAGTGCATGCAACATGTGACAAGAAACTTGTGGAATACTTCGCGAGTGCTGCGATCGTGTGAGTGTGAAGACTTGAATACAAAGTGGAACTTGATTGGTGGCTACTTTGAGTACTTTGGCTCTCGCTCAGCTCGCTGGGGTAATTTTTGGTGAAGAGAGGGTGGACTTGGAAGAACGTGCAAAATTCTTGAGAAATTCAGGGTAACACCATCTTTTATTTCTGAAAAAAAAAGAGAGTTTGTGGAGTGCCCTACGCTCCGAGGAAATAATGGGACCAAGGACGGTGAAAATTGCGACGTTGATATCCACACTGATACTAATGCTTCTCTTATTCCACAACTTTTCGGTGATAAATGCAAAAATACTTGGCAAAGAAAAGGTAATTAAAAGTCCTCTTTAGATTAGCAGCATTGATGTTTAAAAAAATATAGCTGTATTATTATAGTAAAGTGATGGTTGGTTTCAATTCAATTTATTGCCACAGACTGCTGAGTCCATGGAAGGGAAGATGACCCGGAAAATGCAAGCGCTAGCAGGGTTAATGATTGGAGGTCAAGGGAGTGCGGACGCCTTGACACTAAGAGAATACCGAGAGCTGGTATTTGACGCACCGAGGAAGCATTCCACATTTGTGCTATTTTATAATGACAGGAATATCTGTGAAGCATGTGATGGCGCTGTAAATGTATTCGAGAGGATTGCTAAATCATTTGCTTCAACTTTTTATACATATGACGCGCATACTGCCACCTGGAACCTTCAAGTACCTGCATTTTTTGTAAAAGTCCGAATGTCACATGAGTACCGACACGTAAGAAGATATTATAAGTATAGTGTTTAAATTTAGTAGAACAACTTGGGAGATCTTATATAATGATTGAATTTTTTGTAAAAAAAATTAATTAAGTGAAATCACTTTTTTTTAGATGCTTGTTGATTTGGATCCCACTCAGCCCAGTATTTACTATTTTGCCGTGTCGCCAACAGAGAAGCATAATAATTTTGAACAGTTGCATCACGAGGACTTCATTTCTGATTTGAATCAGGCCAGCTTACGCCGCATCCTTGCGTGGATTAATGAAGTCGCAGGCATTCAGGTAAAGTTACATAAGAGGGACATTTTGTAAATCAGAATTCAGTGAAAATACACAGCTTCCGGTTATGTAACTTAATTTTCTGATTATTTTCTGATTTATTATGTTAGTTTACTGTGGAAAAGGAAGAGCAAACTTCAGGCATATCTTCAACACTCCTCACTGTGTGCGCTCTTGGGATCATGATAGTTTTGAATGCTATCCATTTTGGGTACTGGGACTCACTTGTCGAAGGCGTGAAACAATGGAACTATGCTTACACGATTGTGGTATATTTTCACCCCTTCCTTACATTAGTGAAGACAAGTCACGCTTAAGACTCAAATCATGGTCACCTTTTATGTATGTATATGTGACAATGTGAATTTTAAAATTCATCCTTTAATTTGTTTAAAATAGGTGATGGTGATCTGGCTCATATCTGGTCAAATGTAAGGCTTAGCTATTAAGACTCAA
>JAHZNF010003026.1:0-11703 GCA_027744215.1 Troglopedetes dispersus | reverse complement strand
CAAAAATACATGTTTCGATAAATTGAAATAATCGACATTTCAAATTTCGATTTAACATGGGTTACAAGTTAGCGTTGAAAGTATTTTTTCCACCACTGTATGAGCACAACCGTACCGTTGTGAACATCTTTTGTATGCACAATGTGTAATGTACTTTTAATTTGGTTGAGGTTGAGATACGAAGTAAAAGATTACAATTTGGGGAAATATGGAGCTTTATATTCATTATCCGTCGCGTGCATACATGCACATAGGCATAATCTCACCTACATTTGCATTCGGCTTCCGACAAGACAACATTCGTGCCTCACTACAATGTTCAAATTTTACATCGTGTTTGGCAACCACTAGTAGACGTACTAGATAGAACAAAAGGTAAGGATTGATTGAAAATCATGACGAAATATTCAACCTGATCGGGTAGGTGATTGAAGTGGACTAACTTATACTGCGATACTTATTGAATCATTTTTATTCAGGTTAAGTTTCTTATCCTTGTGAAGCGATCTCTCTATCCTCATGTTAAAATGAGAATTTGGCAGGTCGGTTAATCCATTTTATAAACTATGGAAATTTTATAAAGCAGTCTGGACCACCAAGCGGCATATTCACTCATTTTGAACCGAATAAGGCAGCTAGCTTATCGTGATGTGAAGATGCTTCAACACATGTAAAGTGAAAACATACCAGTCACTTTCAGCACATTACTGCAAAGTTTATGACTTTCAATATAAATGATCGTGTTTTCTTCGGTTCATAGATAAAAACAAAGAATATTTCTCAAAGGATACATTTCAGCAACTTGGGCAACATTTGCATTAAGTATTCAGTTGGAGAAGCACTCTCCTCCATTGCGGATAAATGTGAGCGCCATTTCTAAGCTTTCACCATTTTCTTTTGTTACATATATGACTCTAATGCAATGCTTACAAAGCTAGACCATTTTCGTTGTAGAGAACAATAATATAATATGGACATGTACGGTAGCTTTAACGTACCACTTGAGACCCAAGCGTGTATCTTTTTTAAGCTACTCAAAATACCAAATGAAAAAATGTTTCGCACTCAACGAGTAAAAGCAGTTTATAAAGGCTAGCAGTTACATGGTTTAAACTGTGTATGCACACACAGGGTTACAGTAATAATTTAGACGTATGCTTTCCATGTCCTTGTGTTACACTCCAGACATGCTAAAGAATCTTGTTTAAAAATTTAGAACCTGCTGTCTCACCAATCCTTCAACTGACTGGAAAAATCAAGCAAATTGTGTACCAATCCCCCCTAATAAAAGTTCCTTTTTGTATTTTAAATAAGGGTTTATAGGGCTCCTTGTTTCTTCTTCCTTCTCCGCCATCAGTTCTTGGGACGACTGCTCCATAGAACTCGAAGGTTCAAACAGTAAAGATTTCTAAACCAAATAAACTTGTCCCAATCTTTGTAGAGAAATCTTCGAATTGAATTTTTTTTTCACGCTTCACTACTACTACGTTTATAATCTTTCATTCTTCCTCATTGAATAATAATGCTTGCTGCTGGATCGATAAAGTGCATGGTATACACATACTAGTTTCCGTAATCACAAAGGCCAAACGTACATTCCTGTTTCATGATTACCATGAGTGTTAATAACTTATACACTGCACAAGCACACACCCCCTTGCTTACAAAGTGCAATTCCAATTTCCTCATTGTTTTCCAAGTGCAAGGAAGGAAGAAATTTTCCACTTTCTTCTGGAGTTCTCAACTGTGCAAATCAAAAGAGAAAAGATCTAGTAACTTATAAAGTTACTATATACTTATGAACGTTTTCGATTTCTGAACAAAACACAAATTAGGAGCCTGCTGTTCACTGTCACGTCTTGCCTGTTTTAAAGCAGACCTTTACAATTCATTCACTCAATAACAACAAAAAAATACATAAGACCCCGAAACTACCGTATAAAGACGTAGCAAAAAAAAAACGAAATGGTCTTAGTTGTTGCAAAAGTGCTACAGTTCCAATACAACCCAACTCCCTAAGGAGAAGTCATAATACCCTTTCTTACTTTCTTCCTTTTACATACTTCCCTCTCCTCGGTTCATGCATGTGGAAAGCACAGTATGTATAGGTCTGTACCGTATTGAAACTCCCGCTTTGTAGACACGCCAGTTCAACGAAATTGTGTAATTTCGTAGGTACAACAGAGTCTATTTAGAAGAGCAAATGGAGAATGTTTTGTTCTGCTGCTGCTGTTGCCTGTGTCGCGTCGTCGTCCCTTTCACATTCAATCCAGCTTGGTTCAACCAGATCATCACATAGTTTTTCTACTTTTACTACGCTTTCCATTTTTCTTTCATCGCCACTTGAGCAGCAATACCAGCTCCAACTCTGTTCTCTAGGTGCATCTCACTCAACAACTTTTCCTTTTTTATATAGTTTTATCAACCACACTACTAACACATACGGAGACATGCATACAAATAATGTATGTGAGGGAACTGCTATGTTGCATGTGCGATAGCATAGCAAGCAAAAGGATCAAGACAGTGGGGAAAATGAAGCAATAAATTGAGAATAGAAAAAACGCGTGCACATTACGTTCTTTTTAGCTCGATAACCATTTCAGCGAGAAATTCTTTGTGTAATAAAGTGAAAGCAACAAATTTTTTCTTCAATTTGACACGAAACATAGGCTGCAAGGAATAAATAAACAACCATGAAAAAGATCTTTATGAAACATAAACAAGTTAGCATTTTAATGTCATCAAGCACAAATAAAAATCACTTTAATCCAATGAATAAATACACAGCTTCTCCTAATGTTTTTCAATATCACGTAGATATATGCACGAGAACAACAAAAATATACTACGGATTTTACTCATGGTTTATTATGGCAATAACTTTTGTTACGGTGTTATAATAATTTTTTTATTAAAGAATTTTGGAATGCTTTTATCAGTAGTTTTGGGAAAGACTAATATTTTAAGTTATTTTGATGTGCTCAGAAAGAATTGTTCATAGATCCAGATAGTATCCACAAAGATATGCAAGCAGAGAGTCATTTTAATTATAGGAACTGCAAGCAAGGGTAGTCTTTGAGGAGGATGACAGTGAAGAAACAGAGCTAGCGGAATCCACTGCTTATTCTGTTCACACAACAGGAACTCTTGTATACTAGAAACAAAAATTATCTATCTCCACAATATTAGATGTGACTGGTGAACTTTATCCGAAATTTCGTTCAAGCATGCTCAGTTGAACAAGAAAATATTACGCCGCTGTTGGCTCCAGGCGAAGTCGTAGAATGGAAAAGTGGAAAACCCCTGTCACTCACTTCAGACTTTATGTCAAAAAGAAAACTTTCCAGATATTTGTTTGTACCATCACGGAAAAAGAATTCCCGTCGTTTTATTACTATATAGATTAAGAAGAAAGATATGCACTCTAGAACACGTACGGCGTACATGTATGCAAACACCGGCAGCACTATCCCGATTCCCACCGCAGTTCAATTTCTCTATTCAGGTTTAAGTAATAAATATTCAACTTTCTCTTTCAATACTTCCTTCTCCACACTTCTTTTCTACCTATTTATCCGAACAAAATGTTTCAATTTCGTCCTCAACGTGAATACATATGATGCTTGTTTGTCTCCACATTGATATTAAATTCGCCAAGTTAAAAAAACAGGCAAACTATGGAAGAGTCGTGCCTTGGAACTCTTTGCTCAGTTCAGATTGCCATATTGTCATGTGATGCTAAAAGGGGAAAAACTTATGAAGTGAGCCTCCTAAACTTCGAACCATTCAGGTATGGATGCACCCAACTTGTACATCATTTCATCTGCATATACGTATTCAATACACGCTGTGTGCACGCGAGGAAACCGATTCAATAAAAAAGTACCACCTTGCGCATAGTACTGTCACACACACCTATCCATATACCAGCACACACACATCATTCTCGGTCGTGATGTGTTTCGAGATCCAAACAAATATCATATTTACAAGCAAGTCTAGCGTGGTGGGGCTGTGCCGCAGCCACGAATGCTTCTTGCATTAGTTTCTTCCATTCCTTGATCCCAAAAAGACAAACAATTCCTTGACTTCTGCGGAACAAAATGCACAGAGTAAGTGAAAATTGGTTTTCATTTTCGACCGGATTAGTAAGCAGAAGCAAGCTTTGCTTTACAGAGGTAATAGTATTGTAATACCAGAATCATTTTTCCTCCTCCGTGTGCATCTTATAATGTATGTACATATCTTCTAGATCAATGATCTACCTTGGGATATTTTTCCAATGGTCTACCCATAGTGTAACCGATTCTCGCATAACTCGAGTTAGGAACACCAGCACACAACTAACCTGCCAATTTTATTATTTTATTCGCTCAACAAGAACCTGGAATTCACCAAGGATTGGTCGACTCACCACGAAGTATATGAGAAAAGGAAACATTTATAAAAACAATGCAATGCAAACACGGCTAGACCACAATATTGTGTGCATAGGATCATGCGGGGAGAAGCGGGCGCTAGGATTTCTCATTTCTCATGTGCTTCCAGCGAAGTCTCAATAAATATCGCACCGCTCGAATTTTCGGGAGGAAGGGAAAACTCACTGACTCGAAAAAAAACGGAAGGAATTGAAGGAACAAATTTCCAACTTGTGTATTTTTACAACATTCACAACATCCGTTCACCCGAACGAAGGGTTTATGAGAAACTGCGACCAAAAAATCTCATTGTACTGCTCCGGTTGTGATTCCGTTACCAAATTTTTTCGTTGTACCACGTGAAAGCATAATATCGAAACATATATGGGACTCCAATTCCATGTAATAAGCTACTCTCAAACGAAAAAAAATCAAAAGTATGAGTTTTATCAGCTTTCCGCTCTGTATGTAGCAGATGAACAAGCCCCAAATGTTGTCTTTGTCACAGGGAAATTGCTGGTAAAAATTCATTAACTGACACCATAAATTAATTGCATATAATTGGAAAGCTTATTATGCTATATAATTTTGAAAAATATGTTTAGTGAAAATGTGAGCTAGAAACAAAAAGCAATATAAGAATTAGCTTGTAAAGTAAGAGCAACAAGTTTTCTCTATTTAGGGTGACTAAATAACCTTTACACNATCAAAAGTATGAGTTTTATCAGCTTTCCGCTCTGTATGTAGCAGATGAACAAGCCCCAAATGTTGTCTTTGTCACAGGGAAATTGCTGGTAAAAATTCATTAACTGACACCATAAATTAATTGCATATAATTGGAAAGCTTATTATGCTATATAATTTTGAAAAATATGTTTAGTGAAAATGTGAGCTAGAAACAAAAAGCAATATAAGAATTAGCTTGTAAAGTAAGAGCAACAAGTTTTCTCTATTTAGGGTGACTAAATAACCTTTACACTATCAAAAACTAATATTTGTGACGTAGTGAGCATAAAAATTACCACACAGGAAACTACCCTTGCTGGTGACAGACTTCAAATTATGACGACCAGCAGGATGACGTCGAGAGGAGAGAAATAGTACAACTAGTGTTAGTATCCATATGTGATGCCAGCCTTAGGTATCACTTCCGAACAAAGTATGGCACATTAGTTGGAAGAAGCACGCAAACTTGTGCTCATAAAACTATTCAAGTAACACATTTTATCAATTTACACCCTTGCTGTACAAGAACAGGCTTTATTGCTGTACACACCTACTATCAGAATGACTGGTCGACCACATTTTATGAGGTTGTAAATGAAGCGCTTCCTACATGCTTTAGAAATGTCTACGTTTTTTGTAAAGTTTGAATTGTTAAATTACACGTTACGTAAGAATGTTTTGTAACACGGCCACACGTTAAAGTTGCTGTACTAGACACAAACAAATGCCTTGAATATTTATGTACAGGCAGGATCCACCAGGCAAGCTTGCAATCTTGTCTTCATCTTAAAGGAGGGTATTATGTGAAAATGATATGCTGATTAATATTACCAGTTAAAATAGCTCACTGACAACATCGCTAGTTTCCGATTTCTAGTTGAAAATAATCTCCAGAATTAAATGAGAAAATTACCACAACAAACTGATTCAGCTCCATTCAACCCCACCCACACCGGAACTTGCAAAAGGTTGCTTTTGCGATAACACTTCTTACTTGCAGAGGAAATAATATGGTCACGAAGAGTTGTCAAAAAATAAAAAAGTACAAACATTCAGTCAAGTTTAAAGAATACGAGAAGCAACGCATGAATGGAAAACTTTCTGCTAAGAAGTTCTTATTGTAGACATATGTATCTTCAACAAACTGATTCAGCTCCATTCAACCCCACCCATACCGGAACTTGCAAAAGGTTGCTTTTGCGATAACACTTCTTACTTGCAGAGGAAATAATATGATCATGAAGAGTTGTCAAAAAATAAAAAAAGTACAAACATTCAGTCAAGTTTAAAGAATACGAGAAGCAACGCATGAATGGAAAACTTTCTGCTAAGAAGTTCTTATTGTAGACATATGTATCTCGTGTGACTCGTCGTATTTAGCTTGTACTTTTCTTGCATTTCATCCTGCGCCGCTGTTGCAGTCATAATCATCCAAAAACATCCAGACAAGACACCAACCCAAGAAATGAGAAAATATTACTAAAATGGGATTGTAAATTGTGCTGTATAAAATATGTATATCCAGCTCGCCTCCGACTTTCAGTTCCTTTCCTTGTTTTCCCTCTTAGCTTTCCTTACAATTCCCACAGCCACTTGCGAAATCCATGGATCAGCTTCACGTATTTCACCTTGCCTGCTTTAGTAGCACTCTTCCTTTCCCTGCAATAAACCATACACAACAAGCTGCAAGGGTTCGTTCATCCTACAAGCTTTCTTTTTTGTCATCGTAAAAAAATCTTTCATGTGCCACGCTCCCCACTACTCGAACAGAGTACCTAGCAGCAAAACTATATAATATTTTCCCACACAAATTCTACGCTTTGTGCTGCTTGGAGATGTGAGCCTATAATTGCGGCTGTCCGGAAAACGACAGCCAACAGTACTTTCTACTTTCTTTCCCACTTGTTCCTACAAGACATGCATCTGAAAAGCGTTTTCTATATTTTTCCCCTCTTATTTCCTTAACTTCAGCAAACATTTAAACACACAAGAAGGAAGATATTTGGTGTTTTCTGCAAAGCCGCATGCATGTTCCATTTTCCTCTATCATTAGTAGTGTGTATCTCAAATCTTTTACTTGCATGCATACTTATATTTTTGGTGTATACGGTTGTTAAAATATCAGTTCCAGAAACATATAGAGTCGTTGGACTAAGTTGTGTTCCTCCCTTGAAAACATTATTATTAGACAGGAGGAAATAAGAGAAATGGTGAAAACTATCATGATTAGAAGTAAGCATCATATATCGCTGTACATTCTGAAATGATATATTGTCCAGAGCGATCACTGAGTTCCGCTTTCACTCAATCTCATTTCATGGGAGAATGGCTAAAATCTACCCGGTATGTCTCTACGTCGTCGTCATTGCCATGCAGTCGGGTAATCATCATGGCAGTATATATATATCTAATACATAAAGTAAGGCTTCAGAAAAGCGGCTCTTGCTACTGCTGCCAGAGTCACCCGAAAGACACACCTTTTTCCACGTTGCATTCATTCATCCACTTTCCTGTGCATGTTGTTGTAACTTATCACTGCTGCAATGTTGGCGGTGCCGACATGACACCTCATGAGATAAATGGGTTCTAAATGAGTCTATAAAAGCAAGTCGTTGTTGCAAGGTAGGCTGGCATTAGTAGTCAGTACAGCAGTACCATCATCATTTTGTGGTGTTCTCACAGCATTAGGCGTTTTTATCACTGTGCATTATGGGCAGCCATTGTAGAGACATGATTTTTACACACCATCTAAAAATCAAAACTACAGCTGAACAGATATTATATGTACGTACCAGCAACAAAGTATAAACTCATGTAACTTCATGGAAATATTCATTTCATAAGCAACAAAAAGCTGTCAAGTAAACATGCGCATCCTGCGTTGGGACTACTAAACAACTATAAAATGAAGTAAATTGTACAAATAAAAACACACAAGTTACATATACTGTTCTTCAAGAGTAGCAAAAAGGCAGGAAGAGAACAAGGAGGAAGGCACAATACCCTTTCATAAATTTTATGAAAGTTTGTCGGAAATAAGTATATGTGACGTAAGCACATATATCACCTTTTTTATACAAGGTTTTTCTCTTCTTTCTTTTGTACAGAATTTTACTATTATTCCACTCGCTTACTTTTCATTTTCTCCCACACACACACGTGGCTACAGGTTAGTCTGCACACGATCCGTGATATCATACAAAGTTAACAAAACACTATACTACGGAGCAACATGAAAGATACCCAACAAATACCCCATACAACACTGCTTCTTTGACCACTTACTCAAATGACGAAGTATCAAAGAGTATTTATTTGAGAAAGATTTGCTGCATTAAATGAAAGAATAATATTACCCATACCACCATAGACTCATTATATTTTGAAGCACAATGAACAGAGAGTGAATCTAGAACATCTTTCCCCTCCTCTTTTCCCAACAACAGCAGGAGGAAGAGGAACGCACATGACAAAAAGCAAAGTCCTCGTCCTAATACTCTTGCACGCTTTTCATTTCTTTTCTATTACTTTCCCTGGAAAAAATGTACAGAACGTCGTATAAATCTCCACAAAGCATCCATCGGTACATAAATATCTGCGGAGAAAAAGTGAAGATACTTCCCCTTCAAAAGTTCTCGCGTGAGCTTGTATCCGCGATGCGAAAACGCATAAGTATATTATATGATGATAGCTTTCGAATAAAAAATCTTGAAGGATGATATATGTATGCGGAGTATCTACGTGAAGGTACATCACAAGAAAAATATTTTTCCGTGCCTTCCTTTCTTTTCGTCTCGCCCAACACATAACATACAGTAACGGCGAACGAATTCAATTCCGCTCAATCCAATCTCGTCGACGCATCCAGAGAAAGAAGGCTTTACTACGGGGATGGAAGATATACACACATTCATCTTGAATACACACGTACGAAGTACAAGAAAGCAAAAGAAAGACGAAAACGAGACGACGAAGCGAACAGAAAGTTTGCTTAAAAGCTACTCTTCATCCTTTTTTACTTTCTCTATTCAACTTTTCTTCTGCCTTCTTTAATTCAAATCTTAGATGAAATCTTACATTCAATTTATATTCAATTTACTCTCTCTCTCTCTCTCTACAGAAAAGTAAAACTAGCTTATCAAAATGCCATATTAATATTAGTCACAACTTCGCCTTCGTTCGTCGAGAAAAAGAACATTTGCATAGTTAACATAATACGGCGAAGAAGGGAAAAGAGTAGAATATGTTATCGTGGGAGTGAGCTTCTCTAAGCTAGAGCAAACGTCGTAAAATACTATCATCAAATTGGCCCACATAGCTATTATATTGACAAGAAATAATTTGTTTGTCTTATCACTACTATCACATCCCAAGTCATTTGCTGGTGCAGAATACCAAAAGACTATGAGCCACGCATTATAATGTCTGAGAAATCAATAATTAGGGCTCCGGGACTACATTCGTCCATTCACTACCACTTCAACATACTTCATGCCGGTTGGATTATCCCAAACTTGCACCTTGCATATTATTCCGCTTGGTGCATGCTATGGACATTACTCTTTCTTCGTTCTCTTCACAGTAAAACACTGACTTGTATTGTAAGCTCTGGAATTCTGGATTGCACAGTATGTATAGAAATTTTTAAGCAACACATTAGAGGTGAAGCTTTCCTCCAAGCTCCAGCTGCTAGTTATTTAGTCAATTATCATTTATTGCTTTTAAGCGCCCTCTTCGCATGCGTTATACGTTTGATGAGGTGGAGTAAAGTTTATTGGAGGCTGGTGTTTCATATTTTATGTACTCAATTGAAAACTGACATCGGGAATTCAAAACGACTCCTCTCACTCCAAGGAAATCACTGTCAGGTTTAATTTTTCCTTTCGTAATTTCACATTTTCTACGTTATCCGTAGTAAATTTTACACATAAATGGAAAGAAATGTGTGGAGATCAAATTAAAATCTCTCAAATTTCCATTTTTACTGTATATAATAGCTTAGCGTTATGAGAAATATAATTAATTTCAGAATAAAAAAGTTAAGTTTTAAATACGCAAACTTCTCTTTAACAATAACACTTCGTAAACTAGCGTCAAGGCAAGGCAAAGGCAATTTTAAGCAATGGATAAAATAAATTATCAGCTGCATAATATATAACCTCGTTAGCATTGATAGATAGCTTAGTATTCATGTTAGAACATGTAGAAAATGAGTTGTTTTCTTACCTTTCCCTGCATAATGAGACGGATGGTGAGAGTCACATTAGGGTCATCTGTTGCCGTTGCCATTTTTACTGATTTCAGTTATGGAACAAGTTTAATCTTCCAGTAGTTTTAATTTTAGATTATAAATCCCGGAGTTATTAAGTCAAATTACTTCAGTACGTACAAAAGTTAAAATTACTGCGAAAACCTATAATAATGCGCTCCTTCTATAAAATACACACGAAAGATCTCCTATCAATTCTGTTACATGTACACTGAACTTTACATCCACACTTGTTAAAAACTTTTTGACTTTAAAATCACGAACTGAATGCTGAATATTTTGTTGTCTACGAAGTCAACAGACAGGTCAGTATTACAGCGTTGTCAACAACTTGTAAGCAAATCACAAGGAAAACTAAAATTGTGATACTTTTACATTGAACAAGTCAAGTTTCCTGTGTTTATTGAAGATACTGATTACTGACTGACTGTTGTCGGAAAACGTAATAATATGAATACTAAAAACGTCAAACGTGGCGGCAACAAAATAAGGGAAGAGTAGCCTCTACAAGGTGGTCACATATGGAAGCAAATCGGTGAAGTTCGTCTGGTTCGGTAACCTGTAATTCACAAGTGAAATTCAATTAGTTAGTGGTAGATATTATATAATATGATTCAGCATTTCACATTGTTGAACACATTCTCATCGTCAATCGTTCCCCACTTCACCAACTTTACGACACGAATCACCATTCTTGCAATTATATTTAACTATTATTTTTTACTTGATTCACTGGACTTACTTAAACTTATCCTAAATGTAACGCTAATAAAATTAAATGAAACTGATTAACAAATTGAGGGTGCACGGAAAAGTAAATACTACAACAACAACACTACAGGTTCAGTCAGTCAGTGCATTTGTTCATTGTTGAAGAAACCAAAATATTGGCCACAGGACAGAAAATGCATTTAGATTCGCTTTTCCAACTTCAATAGTATGTATCAAATCCATAATATTTTTACTACAAGAAGCATTTGAAAGCAGGCGCGTTCTTCTCAGTGTATTGTGAGTCTATGTGTTACCCATGTTCAAGATGACTCCACAGTGCAGTAAGAAGAAGAAGAACGAGATGCGAATGCGAATGCGAGAGAGTATTCTCCGCCGCCGTGCCGACCGTACACAAAGACAGACATATAGCCCTACAATACAACATAGCACAGCTACATAATATACATACGCTGCGCTAGTCACACACAGTTCAAGTCCAAGTAAAAAACTACGAAGCAACAGCTTTTTTCTTCGTTCTCCCACTGCCTGTATTCAACCAGCATCGATCGTAGAAAG
>JAHZNF010003025.1:0-19117 GCA_027744215.1 Troglopedetes dispersus | reverse complement strand
AAAAACAGACGAAATGAAGAAGGAGAAAGGGATAAAAAATGATACATAAAAAATACCCTCTTCTTCATCACCAACTAACTCTTTTTTTTATACATCACCAAAAAAAATTATTTTTGGCTCAGCTTCTGTGGTGAATATACTTATGTGATGTGTGTGTGATGGAGACACATATTTTTTTCTATTTTGTATCGGAATCATGCGTGCAGTAAAAAAATACTCTTATACGTATGACTGATGTCTGCTTTGTGGAGTACAGTTTACTAGAGTGTCTTATCTTCTATTTTTTGTATTACTCTCCTATTTCACAAGAGAAAAAGTTTTTTCTACCAAAGGGCCAGAAATAAGGAACAGGAACAGACTGAAAAAAAGGAGCTTGTATGTTGCCACAAAAGAAAAAAAAAGTTCACCGGTACCTTAACCCTTTTTCACCTTTTTTACTCACGGTAATTTTTTATAGGTAAGCATTCCTCTTTTTTAAACCCTTTTTTTGGTTCAATATGTAACGTACATTTTTAAGGAGACAGACAAGAAGTATTTTTTTTCTAAAACGGAATCTTTTTTTTATCTGTGATGAGAAGAATAAAAATATATATATACGGACACAGTGCAGAGCGTGAGCATAGTACATAGTGAAATAAAAATCTCGAAAGGATTACACACCAGTATCAATTTTATTATACACTTTATAGGTATACCTTAAAAGAAAATTATAAAGGGAGAAGCGTTCTTGCTTCTGGTTTCTCATCTGAGATCATTTTATAGGTTACGACCTCCAGGTATACATGATAAACTTGGAAGAAATAAGAGTCGCCCTGGATAGATTGGATACAATTATTTCCTTGAGCCATGCACATGTTATTAAATGCAGGAGGAGAGATCTATTTATATAATATCAAATACATGTGTGAGCTTCTCTCCAAGACTTTTTTATTATTAAAAGCATCTCTTCTTCTTCTATCCTAAATTTCGTTCTTATCCAGGTGTGTTCACATGTTCTCATAAAAAACTCTTTCTTGAAACTCTTGAAAATTTCGCCGTCTTTTTTTTTGGTTTTCAAAACTTTGTGTAACATAACACACATTTCCCTTCACGTTCAAAGTGAGATTATACCTATACTAGTTTTTGTGTTGTTGCGTCTGATATGCTTTGTTGTTGTTGTTTTTTAGTGTGTGTCCAAATATCCATGTATTTCTTGTTGCGTAAGTGAAACGAAGAAGGAGTAGTATCTACAACGTAGGATTTTTTTTTGTTTGAAGCGACAGCTTTTTTTCTAGTTTTTTTAATACCCACACAACTCGCTACACGCATTTTACCATATGATTTTCGCCGTCTTTTTTTTTGGTTTTCAAAACTTTGTGTAACATAACACACATTTCCCTTCACGTTCAAAGTGAGATTATACCTTATACTAGTTTTTGTGTTGTTGCGTCTGATATGCTTTGTGGTTGTTGTTTTTTAGTGTGTGTGTCCAAATATCCATGTATTTCTTGTTGCGTAAGTGAAACGAAGAAGGAGTAGTATCTACAACGTAGGATTTTTTTTGTTTGAAGCGACAGCTTTTTTCTAGTTTTTTTTAATACCCACACAACTCGCTACACGCATTTTACCATATGATTAATAATATATAAAATATATATTGTGGAATGGTTTTTTTGGGAGGTAAGGAAAAAAACCGACGATGGAGCAGGCGACCTTTTAACTGCTTTTCATGATCAAGAATATTATGATGATGATGACGACGACGGTGGATGAGCAACCTAAAAGTTGCAGACAAAATATCGTCAGAATATCTTCACTCACATTACTACATTGTGTGGTAGTAATAATGCTGTGTGTGTAACCTAAACCTGACCAAAAGAGCATATCGAAATCTTGAGCAAACCAAAAGCCNATGATGATGACGACGACGGTGGATGAGCAACCTAAAAGTTGCAGACAAAATATCGTCAGAATATCTTCACTCACATTACTACATTGTGTGGTAGTAATAATGCTGTGTGTGTAACCTAAACCTGACCAAAAGAGCATATCGAAATCTTGAGCAAACCAAAAGCCCATTCTCATCTCCTTCAACTCTTTTACTTTTTAAGATTTCACGTGTGGACTTTTTTATTGTTTGGTGTGCTCTTTTTTACCTGCACATATGCATATGCATTATATTGATTCTTTTCGTGTGTCCAGATAAGCAGTATAGTGGCTTTTATAGTGGTAAGAAAAAAAAGAACAATATATATATAATATTTCTGGAAGAAGTTTACACCAAGAAAAAAAATACAGTATGCATGTAACTATGATCCCTTCCATTACTCTTCTTGAAAGAAGATCTCAGCTAAAAAAGTTGAGTAATCTGAGTAACTGCATCTGTATTATTCTTGTGTGCTTCTTCTTTCTATTTTTTTTAAAAAAAGATCAGATGGAAATGATCTCCACTTTCAATATTATTACCCTCTGTGATTTTCGTTTCATTTCGTCATCATCAGAGTAGGAAAAGAAAAAATATTGGTGTGGTATAAAAAAAGGTGTGATGGCCTTGTACCCATTTGAATACAAAAAAAAATCTCACACAGATTGATTCGAATCAGTTTAAAGAGGAAACATAATGATATCGAACACACACGGCACAGTTGTGTTCCGTCTTCATCAAAATACTAACATTTCCAATCACAGAACAAAAAAAAAATCAGAGCATTAAGAAAAAAGGGCTCCGCTGAGGGTGATACATGCAAGCACAATACAAAATGTGTTGGATTGCTCGCACCTTCGTGTAAAAAGTTAAGAGTAATTTTATAGCATATTTTTCTCCACAATTTCTATTGTTTTGAAACTGTTTCAGTATCAGTCAGCACAACTGCTGACACTTATCATACCTTCATGTAAAAATATCGACTCTAATAATGTGCGCAACAAAGATTCTGTCCGCCAAAATTACGATCTGTTACTTTCAAATCGTGTTCTATTCCGAATTTTACATAAACGACGTCCAAATATTCACTTTTTTGTAGCAAAGAAATTCTTCAAAGCTATCAGACGTGATGTGACCATGTGATACTATTTTATGGTGGCCCTTATCCAAACGAATATTTTTTTTCTCTGAGATTTTCTAATTCATTTAGTGAGAAGGGGAACATGTTCACAGAAGCAGCAAAAAAGTTTGTAAGGGATTGCCTAGCAATAATGCTTTGCTTGTATTATGTCAGGTAAAAAAATAGGGAGCCATAATCCAAACAAGACGAAACTAACGAAATCATCTGTCAGCTTGTCTGATCAGGAAAGGAGGGATTGGGGAATTGTAACTGTTTTTTTTGCTCATTCTCACAACAAAAAAGCGTAGTCGTCGAGAGAGAATATTTTTTTTTGAAAATAATATTTAATGCGATCATCACAATACAAACACGGAGATTTTTTTTGTTCTCCAACAACCTTATCAAGCCTTCTATATAAAAAGAAGGGAGATTGTAGATGTATGTACATATTTTATTTTCGTGTCCGGCTTTTTTTGTGTGGACACAGGAATAAAAATTGTGCTCAGTTTTCCCTTCCTTAAGCCAATTTCTTATGGTTTTGGAAGTAGAATGGAGAGAAAAAAAGGTTGCGCTTCTATTTTTACAGCTACATTAGTTTTTTTTTCTTCGGTTGTATATTTTTGGTCGCTTTTGTATTCTTCCAATGTGTGAGAAAAAAATGGGATGGAGGTTTGTCACAATCGGAAACAAGTAATAAAGAAAAAATATAATTTCTTTTGAGTACCAAGATTGTGTGGCAATGTTCCACTGAATTATTTTGCCATACCCTTCCTCATCCTTCTATTTATGCACACATGATCTTTGTTGGGGATCGGTGATGTGATCATTTCCTCTGTGAATATATAGCAAGAGAGATTTTTTTTGTTTTGTGTGCTGCACTTTACCATATACTTTTTGCCGACATGCAAAAGATTTTTTTCCCTTGTCTTTTCCGTGTACGTATTTTTTGTCTCCAAAAAATTTCTCCATTGAAATCATCAAAACTTGATGAAGAGCTTGAAAAGGAGACATGTATAACGTTACGCTTGAATGGTTTGTATTCAATCCGAGTAGGGCTTTTCAGCATTCACTCACACTTTGTCTCCTTGATTCATTCAGTTGATAACATATGTACATAAAAAATAACCAACTTGTCAGACTCAAAAAAAATAACTTGCACGTTAATACATTGAAAAAAATTGTCTGGTGTTAGTTACGGAACATTTTAGAAGAAGAATTGTTCATTGAGGATGCTGATTTTATGTACATCTTATTTTATGGCTTTTAATGGATTCTCTCTAGTATGCACATTTTTAAAGATCGGAAATAGGAACTATATAAACTTCATTGTGTAAAAAAATAGAAGGGGAACGAAATCTTTTCCCCGAAAAAAATATTGCAAGGGTGAATTCCACCGTTTGCTTCGAATATTTCTTTTTTTTTCAATTTCACACAAGTGAAAAAAATGTATCAACAGGAGAAGCTTTACAATAGCGTCATTTTAATTTCGGTTATGGATTAGCCTCACTTAGAAAAAAAAGTATTCTAACTGATCCAAATATCTCTCAGAAAAAAATTAGCAGTATCATTTACCACGGATTAGTTGTACTTTTTTTCATTTCGAGGATCACCATTTAAACTGAACCGGTAATTTATTTTCCCAGTCAATTGGCTTCATTCCTTTTTGTCTAAATGAAAAGAAGTGAATTATCCTTTTTTATTTCAATATTGGAATAAACAAGGAAGTCTCCTTATAAAAAATTTATATTTGGCAAAATGGTTTATAATATCACACCGTGAGTCAAAAAAAGGGTTAACAATGAAATAAAAAAATATATATACGTCACGGTGTGTTAAGGAAGGTCGATATTACCCAGCATATTTTTTATTTTCATTGTTTGCACAAATATTCATAGTGTTCTGGTTTTTTATTTCCCTGTTGATTCCTGGCGAGACATTCTGTTCAACTTATCTGTTCATGTGACTTTGGTTAGTGTCAGGCCTTTTATTTAGCATGCCAGTCAAGTGAGCATACGACCAAAACCACCCAACGTTCCTATTGCAGCTCATGAGGTGGTGGTTGTGTGGTGACCTCAGCTTAAAAAAATGCACGAACCACTGGAATTTTTCTGATTAAAAAAAAGGAAGAAGGGTGAAGAAAAAAATGCACACACATAACAATAGCCTTGGCTAAAAGTGAGTGATGATATGAGCAGAGGTTAACTTACTCACACAACAAAAGCTACCCTTTTTTTAAACAATATTGAAAAAAAATCCAAGGGAGAAAAATATGTCGTAAATATTAAAACCATTGGTACGCTCCTTCTTGAAGTGTGAATAAAAAAAGTGAGGATGTGAGTATGTGTGTGTGCTTAATAATAAATATTGTTATTGGTTTGTTGATCCCACCTCTCCTGTGTTTTTAGTACTGTACATATTAGACGAAATAAAAAAAATCTTGCATTGCTCATTTTTTTCTGAACCCATTTTGCAAAATAATTTTCACTCATTCTGGTATGTCATGCATGTGGTGGGCAATAAAGGATAAGCCTTTAGAAAAAAAATTATTTCTTCTGCGCTGCATTTATTTCTGCAGTTAAACTAGATTTTGGCCAGGAGCAAATTAAAGCAGCAGCCGTCACATCCACTGTGCTGTCACATGGCATGGGAAATCAAGTTTTTTTTGTGTTCACTCTCAATTTTTTTTTCTGCTTGACTGACTTAAATAAAAAAATGTGGATGAAGAAAAAAAACAAGTACACACAGAACTTTACAACCCGTTCCATCATCAAAACATGATCGTTCATTTTCAGGAGAAAATTTTTCTTCTGAAGAGATTTATCTGCAAAAGTTCACTTGTTAATAATCATCATCACACATGGCCAAAATGCACACACTCATCATCACTGTAGAAAGAGAGACTTAACATTTAAAAAAATATAGTAATCGTAAAATAACGAAGCAATACTTATCAGTCGACGGCACACCAGTCGACGTTTTTCGATCGAAGGTGGTGTTCAAACTCGAAATAAAAATTCCTAACCTAACCTTTTGCGCGTGTCTCAAGAGCTCTACAATTTAAGAAATGTGTGCACACACACACACAAGTGACACGATGGTGGTGGTGGTGGTAAATAAATTGTCTGGTTCATGTTAAACACATATATATCATCTTATGTACCTACAATCATATAACTTATGTAGAACAACAATGGTCGCATACAATTTTATGCACACAAGATTCGCAGCAGTAGCAACGTACGTCTTATTACGTGCATATTTTTCTTGTTCACTTCTTTCTGGGAGCTTGCTCGCTGCCAAAAAAAAATGCCAACTGCCAATCGAGAACTTTTTTTTTGGTGTGCGTCTCATTCGTCGTCGTCGTCGTCCTTCTCAGTCGTCATCCTTGTCAGTTGAAATTCCTTTGTGTGTGTATTTTCCTTTTTTTCTCGGCAGTTCTTGCCCGTTTTTCGTAAAAAAACTATGTAACATGGATGATGGTTGAAGTAGTGGTGATGGCTTGCTGTCGTGCTGCAACTTCCATGAAGATGGATGATAATATTTTAAAAAAAGGGATTGAAATACTTGTTTAGTGAAGTGCGAGGTATTTTGTCTCCATCACAAGTGGATACAAGGATATTATTATACATTTATAGAGCACATTTTTTGTATTGATAATCATTTGAAGAAAAAAAATTGTTTNTGGATGATAATATTTTAAAAAAAGGGATTGAAATACTTGTTTAGTGAAGTGCGAGGTATTTTGTCTCCATCACAAGTGGATACAAGGATATTATTATACATTTATAGAGCACATTTTTTGTATTGATAATCATTTGAAGAAAAAAAAATTGTTTGAATTTTTTTTATTGACCAGTCCTGTGTAACTCTCATTCCTCTTTTTTTAGTGTCTCTCATAGTTGTTGATCAGGACCGGAGAAACTAATTTAGCTTTTTTTTCACAAAGATATTTCCAGTTTCTTGACTCAAACTTTATGTTATGTGATGTTGGGAGGTGATAAGGAAGGAGTGAAAAAAATGCTTGTAACAGTTTCAATTTTTTTGCTAAGCATATCCTGTTATCACTGTCTCTTTTTGTACGTGCTAAAATGCAGAGAAGATAGTCATGAATAGAATTGGTTAATTAAAGAAAACTTCGCTGGCACAGGGATATTTTTTTTGTTTCAACGTTTTTTCTGTATTATTTCTCTTTCTTGAAATTGTTGTCTCAAATCATCAAATTGTACCTTTTTGTCCTAACAAAAAAACTATATTCTTATACATAAAGTTTTACGATAACATTATTGTAGACAGTAGAATAATCATAATTGCAATATATTTATACTGTTACAAGCATTTTTTTCACTCCTTCCTTATCACCTCCCAACATCACATAACATAAAGTTTTACGATAACATTATTGTAGACAGTAGAATAATCATAATTGCAATATATTTATACACATAATATATTATATTTATAGATTTAATTCAAATATATATATATATATATATATTAAGATATTACCCTATCCTCATATATATGATGTATATATATACAGCGTCGTCGTAAAATTGTGTAGTAAATTGTTTAATTATTCTTTTTGGTGAATGTGTTTGTAGATTATATTTTTTGCCGAATCTGTCTTACACGAGAAAAAATGTATTTACGTACACAATTTTCATTTACCGGAGATTTCTTATTTCAGATCACTAAAAATCTTGTGTGTGTACATATATGTAGCTTATCTAATGTATTGGATAATATACGTTTTTTATACAATTTCACATACAATGTTTTTAGGAAGCTTATAAATATGTACGTTGTTGACGTGGGTGTTGTATTAAATATTACAATATTAATAATTACACAGTGTATAAGGTGTTTCATATTACTTATCATAATCGAGACAAAACTAAAAATATTTTTCTTTTTTTCATTTACCCTATTACGTGCCTTAAAATACGTACGTGTGTGTGTAAACCTTCAGCTAAAGTGTTTGTAATAAAGAACCTTGCTAATAAATCCAAGTATATTTTTTACCTATTATGTACACACATAAAAACATTTTTTGCGCTATGAATTGCCTAGAAAAAAAATCCGTATTTTAGTTTATTACAACCTTTTTCCTTAAAATTTTTTTCTTAAAAAAATTCTTTATTTTACTAGGAATATTGTTTCACGGATGTGATGATGAATTAGCTTAAATTGTTTTTTTAAAAACGAGTGCAGATACATAACTTGTGTGTAGGTTAAAAGTTGCTTAGAAAATAGCTCGTAATTTTCATTCCTAAAAAAACTTACGTCATAAATTGTTTTTGTATATATGATAAGTACTTAAAAGTTATTAAAATTTGCTGGCTTCACAAGACTAGTCCATTATCAAACGGGAAAAATTTATCTCTTTTTCTCCTTCAAAAAATCCTTTCTGTGCCTTTCTTCAGCTTTGAAAAAATAGAGAAAATCTGTTCCCCTTTTCCGCTTTCCTTTTTTTTTTACTAAATCATTTTTTTTCGTGAAAATTTTTGAGAAGGAATGGGAAATAAGCAACAAGAAAAAAATGTATTAAGAAATAATAAAAAAATCTACATTGTAAAGTTCGCTCATTTTTTCCTATTTTTATTTGCAAATTTATTTTGCAACTGCAAAATAATAATATGATAATTAATAATAATTGTATATTGCCATCTTTTGATAAGCATGTGTTGCCTATTCTTAAAAATGAATTTACACGTATCATTTCTCAAAAAGACTGACCATGGAATAATATTATAACAGAATATATATGTATATAAATCACAAAAAATTGAGGAATGCATTATTCATTGAATTTCGGAATTCAAGTATTTTTTTTTGGAATGCAACAACAACTACTGTAAAATTATCCCACAACAAAGAAAACACGGAGTAATTGCAGGATTTATTAATAATACAACAATGAAACAAGATTATTAGCAAAAATTACCACGAGTCGCCTCCACTACTATTCTTCTTTGATGATGACATTATTAACTGCCGACAAGAACGGGAAATAAAAATTAGTAGACATAAATTATGAGCTCTCATTTCTATGCACTCATTGACCTTTTCTCGAAATACCCAAGGAAATATTTAACACGCAATTACGTACGTATTTTTTTGGATTTCAACCGTTTCACAATCAACAAATTATCTTATTGCAGAATAAAAACAAAATTATGATAAGGAATATTATTGTATGTAAATGATGTAAAAATTGCAAACGATACCTCTGCTATGTAGTAGGATTCTCTTTTTAATATATATATATATTTCGACCACATCCTCTTCATTTCATTCTCTTTCATAAAAAAATGATTTTGGCACATGAAGATGATTGTTTGAAAATTATAATATGGTAAAAAATATTATTCACTAGGATATAGATTCCTTACTACGTGGTAAAAATCACAAACATACCCAAAAAAAAGAGATAAGAATCAAATGGACACACTTAAATTACTTTTGTATAGCTTATCAACTGGTGTGGAGTAATATCCGTAAAAAGTAATGCGTGTATAATGTCAATACAGAATTGTTTCTTTACCACTTTTCCTTCTAAATCAAATTTTTCTGGCCAAAAGGTATACATAAATTTATGAAAGCAGTCTAAAAATTATTTCTTCACGACGTTTTCTTTCTAACCTCTCGAAACATTTAAAAGATTATGTGGGAATAGATGCAAAAACACTGTTTGTTTCTCGAATGATGCATAGAATGAGCAGGGAGAGTTTAGAGATTAAGAGAGAATAATTTTTTTCATCTTACCTTTTCAGTTGAATAAAAAGGTTCAAACTTATTACACAATTTATGGTAGCGGGCATGGAGTTTTTTTTTACGAGATGGAGAGAAATATTATTGAAATATATAAAATTATACTGGCTGAGAAAAGGTAACACCATGGTTGATTCTTTTTTTTTCTTTTGTTTCGATGAAAAGATGTGTTGCTGGTTGTGCTGATACTCCGCTGTTGCTCCTGCTTCGGATTTTGTTGTAGTCTTCTTGATGAAGCCACGATTAAAGTGAGAATTGATCCGGAAAGAGTATAACACTGTGCAGCAGAAGAAAGGAAGAGGAGGAAGGGTCGAGTGCCTTTGGTCGGTCAGCAGAGATGATGATGAAGAATATTATGCGTTGCAGTTTCTTTTTTCATGGGTGAAAAAAAGGTTGATAGCCGTTGTCGTGATGATCTTGGTATTGCATTGTCATTGCAAGGAAATAAATACTTTTCTTTTGTGGATGGCGGTTGGTCGTGAGAAAAAAATGCTCCATATTTCCAGATATTGTTTTGTTCAAGTGGCACAATAAAACCGAAAAAAACTCACTTTTGCACATTTTGTTTCGCTTCGTGGAAGAAGTGACGGTGATCCACGGAAAGAGAATGTTATGGGTGTGTCAATAAGACTGCCTTATCTTTTGAGTTGCTTCAGCTCAGCTCAACCCAATTCAGTGTACTTTATGCAACCTTATCTGGTTTCAGGATCTGAATAGTTCATAATTAAAATTTTGTGGCAACAAAACAATCTTTTTGGTTTTGATGCAGTTCTTTTAACTTTGAATTTTTGGTGTGTGGTAATAAATATTTGGTCGTCAACAAACTTAAAAATGTATCTTGTTTGGCGAAGAGAAGTACCAACAAAAATCCAGTCAGTCATTCTTGCATGAAGATGCATTGTTGTTGTGTGTGTGTATACTATGATGATGATGATGTAAACATTTGATGCACAAGTTTATAAAAGTAGCGAAATCATGATTTTTTTTAAATTTCACGGGAGAGACCATCAGTTATTATTTTTCTTCTTGTTCTTAACAATAAATCTACATCCACACTCCTTCCTAATGAGAAAAAAACTAAAGGAACAAGAAAGATGGGGAGCACCGTTTATCTCTGTTAGTATTAATTATAAACTTTTTCTATTCTTTCCATTCTCTTTTTTACACCTTGTTTTCTGTGCGCCACACTTTATTTTCTGGGCCTAAACGAATAATAATAGCGTTAAGGAACGTATAGACCGTGTAAATTATTAATTAATGCCAAACTCTCATCAGCAACCAAAAAATATGTGTATACGAAGGAAAGAAATTGCGAAAAATGCAAACTCTTGTGTGTACATAATTAAATATTGTGTTTTTTCCAGAGATTTTTTTTATTAATTTAATTCAATTATCTTTCTCCTTTAAATAGCTTTTTAATTATTATTACTTTTCCCTAGACACGACTGGTTTACGTATATTTCTTTTTATCGTTTCACAACAAAAAAAATGTGTGTGTGGTAATTTTTTTCACTCAACAGAAATTTTTTTTTGCTGGAATCCTTTTTCTTCTTCTTTTCTAAAAAATATTTTTTATGGATACTTTATTACGTGAATATACTTTTTAGCAATTGTAGAAACTATGTAACTAAAAAATGTTAACGTACTTTTTTCACTGGCATCTTAACTATAGTTTAAAAAACACTGGCATTACATGGAGATTTCTCAAGTTTTTTTTAATCCGGTCTCATCAATATATGTATAGTTTTGATAAGACAGACATGCACAGTTTTTGCTTGCTTACTAGTTCAGTTCATATATATATGTGAGAAGAGTTTGGGGACACGAACGCCTGAGTTGTTATGTTATCAAAGTGGGAGAGCAACAAACAACAACAAAGAAGAAACAACAGCAACTCGACCAACAAGAACATAACCATCGAAAATTTTATCATGTTGCTTGATTTTTTTTCTCTATTTTGATAATTGTTATGTCTTCCGGTCTGCTCTCAATGAATTGAGAAGTCGTGAAGTTGAAGTTGCTGTTGTCGTTGTTGATGCTGATGACTATTATGATGACTGTTGTGTTGATGGTGGTTATGAGTGAGACGCTGTTGTTGCTGCTGTTGCTGCTGCAGCTGATTCTGATTATGGAGCAAAATTTGTTGCTGCTGGTTCTGATGTTGGTGGTGGTGGTGACCATTGTTGTTGAGAGAGTGATTGGATGCTTGTTGTTGAGAGTTTGCCGAAGACGAGCGATGAGGTGGAGGGAGCGCTTGTTGCTGCTGCTGATGCGTCCCATTACTATGATGATGGTGCGTGCGGTCAGTGCGGCCATTATGATTACCACAAGAACTGGTGGTGGTGGAAGCGCCAACTCCGTTGACCACAATTGATGGAGCAGTGTTGGTAAGGTTACTACTGCTGGATCTGCCGGAGCAGTGCTGGTCCAAGTCAGAATCTGGGGTGGTGGGTTGCTGCAGTTGTTGTTGCTGTTGCTGAGGCGTCTGGGGGGAGTGAAGCAGTCGTCAGTGGGCCGTGAGCGACTGGTGAGGTGGAGGCTGGTGAGTTTGGTGAGGTGGCGGCGACAACATTGGCGGTGAGTTGGGGGACATGTGTTGACTGTACATTTGCTCCTGACCCATCATACCCTCGTGACCTGGTGGGATGTTGGGTGGAGTCATGCGCTTCTCCTTCTGGCGACGATTGCAAAACCAGACACGGACTACCTCCTTCTCCAGCTGAGGGGAACAACAATTTCAATTTGCGTGATGGTTATCTCGTTTTCAGACACAATATTTTTTTTCGGCATGTGTGCATGAAATTCCAAATAAATGAGGCAAGAGAAAGCGGAGGAATGAGCCGAAAATAGTAATTAAATTTCGGGAGATAATTATTGTCATGCAATGCATCTTTTAGGTCGCGTGAGCCAAAAAAAAATTATGAGAGTATATTTATGTAGTTCCACACTAATTAATGATTCTCAGCTGTCATATGATCGATCAAAGCAGATGTGTAACGAAAGGTTCGACTACGTGTTCATTTTTTTAAATAAAAAATATTATGGTTAACATGAATATCGGGGCTTACCTGCAGTGTATCTGCCAGTGCTGTGATTTCTTGAGCTTTAGGTTGAGAAATAAAAGCAAACTCTTAAAATTGTCATTCCTTACATGTTAATAATTTTGTTAATGATCATGGCCAATGTATAGTTTATAACAAACCAGATGGTTTAGGTTGTTTGTGGAAATGCTGTTCTAAAGCTGATTTAATTGACACTTCTATCGACGTTCGCTTTTTCCTTTTTCTACCCTGCGCTGTAAAAAGGAAACACAAAGACAAGACGTGTGGGTAAGTTTTTTTTAAACAGTAATATTATTACATGGTCGCTTATTTTTTTGCCGTGTAAAAAAATCTTCCACTGGAGAATAAACCTCTGGGCTTTTACAAAATGAAAATCTGTAGAACACACATCCCTTTCTCATAAACACGCACGAATCCATGTAATTGTATCTAACAATCACACTTATCATGATTATCTTTCAATCAACAGAGTTGAGAGAGGCGACGTGTGTGTACGGGAAATATTTGAAGCCCACCTCCAAAGCAGATTTTTTTGCTCATCATCTCTTTTCACAAAAGATAGATATTATGTTTATAACAAATAAAGCACACTTACTGTAATTTAACCAATCATTCGAATGTGTGAATCATCCGCACACAAAACAAAACAAAGAATCTCCACCACACAATTCTACCACATATCCAAATTTGATAATCTTTTTTTTTCTCTGTGTGTGCGTAATGTACACACACTCTGTGTGGTTTTCCCCGAGTCATAATTTTCTGTCTGACCACTACCACTACTACTGTTGTGTGTGCACTCCTCTGAGAATTGTGAAAATTAATCCTTTTATGCTTCCTTTCATTCACTCACTCAATTCACTTATGTTTCAAGTGCACACACGCTCACAAATATAATATCTTGTCATCATCAAGAGAAAAAGCAAAAGCCTCTTTTCACTTCTGTGATCTTGCTTGTTCCTACTTATATGAATATTATTAGCTTAGCTCATTACTTGCATCGGATTAGCAACTCTAGTAAGTAAAATGAAAGTTGTCATTTGTGGCCAACAAAATACACTTTATGGCTCATGTGTGTTCCTACATCATAGATGCTTACCTAAAGCGAGTCCAACATCCGCTTGAGTGAACCCAAGTTTAATACGGCGTTGTTTGAACTGTTTGGCAAATGCCTCGAGGTCATCTGAGGTTGGGGTGTCTTCCTCCATATCACCGTGCCCGCGGACGTCCATGATCCCTGAGCCTGCGTAAAAGAAGCCAATGATTTAGATGTTTAGGTCGAAGGAGAGAGACAGGATAAACATTATCGCGCTAAATATAATTTTTACTATTTGGTACAACTTACCGGGTGATGAATTATGGAGGTCTCGTAGCGAGGGGTGGATTTGACCTACGACAACGAAAATCATCATCACCGTCAGACTTTCATAGCAATAAATATAAAATAGTGGTAATACATGCATATATTATTATTTTGCTGCCTCTGCAAAAAAAATAAGGAGAGCACACAAGTCTCTTTCTATTATATTCTCTTGTAATCATTTCTCACACTGCTCCACAAAAATACTAAATGGTTGCACATCTGTCGCCTCAAAACAGTGATCATCATCATCATCATCATGATTAGAGAATTTTCTCTTGGAAAAGTATAATTATCATGCTACCATGATACACGTCTGCTTTTTCTGTAGTGTGGCTGGCTTCTGGTGCACTTTTGCTCATCTCAGAAAATGCACACACAAATATATAAAATCAACAAAAATAAGGATGGAAAATGGGAAAAAAAAGAAAATGATAACCATTAAATTGACTAGACTTTTAGGTCCCAAAACCAAATACACTTATTTTTGCTTTGCATGCAACAATATATATTCTTTTATTGTTCTCAAATATATATATTTCATATGATAAGCTTTATGTATTCCTCGGAACAAAAAAAGAAGATGTTGCTCCGGGTGTAATAAAATGCCATGAATTTATTTGCCCGTGTGGTGGTGGTGGTGCTGATGAGAAACAACTTATTTCACTCTTTTGTTCTTCAGCTGTGTGGTGAGTGAGGTTGGTTATCTTTATATATTTTTCGCGTAAAAACATTCACCATCAAAAAAAAAAGTTGATCCGTAGAAAACATAGTTGTTCGTGATGAACTTGTACATACTTATCAAGTTGCTGCGGTGGTGGTGGTGGTGATGGTGGCATGCCTGCCTTTTGCCTTCTCTCCTGCCACCATAAGTTAATAGAATAGGATGAACAAATGAGAGCAACTCGAGCGTGAGATTACTTTTTCCTTAATTAACACTGTTATTCATCCACTCCATACTTCTCCTTTTACCATCATCACCACCAACCAACCAACCAGTGCTGATGAGAAACAACTTATTTCACTCTTTTGTTCTTCAGCTGTGTGCTGAGTGAGGTTGGTTATCTTTATATATTTTTCGCGTAAAAACATTCACCATCAAAAAAAAAGTTGATCCGTAGAAAACAAGTGAGAGAATGTAGACTCTGTTATTATATTTTTGTTGTAATTAATAATTCCATGAAAAAAAAATTTTCCTCCTCAAAAACTAGTCAATGGGCCTTTTCTCTCAACTCCAATAGATAGATATATTTTTCGAATGTGGACGAGATGAGTTGTGAGTTGTTCGTGATGAACTTGTACATACTTATCAAGTTGCTGCGGTGGTGGTGGTGGTGATGGTGGCATGCCTGCCTTTTGCCTTCTCTCCTGCCACCATAAGTTAATAGAATAGGATGAACAAATGAGAGCAACTCGAGCGTGAGATTACTTTTTCCTTAATTAACACTGTTATTCATCCACTCCATACTTCTCCTTTTACCATCATCACCACCAACCAACCAACCAGTGCTGATGAGAAACAACTTATTTCACTCTTTTGTTCTTCAGCTGTGTGCTGAGTGAGGTTGGTTATCTTTATATATTTTTCGCGTAAAAACATTCACCATCAAAAAAAAAGTTGATCCGTCACTGTTATTCATCCACTCCATACTTCTCCTTTTACCATCATCACCACCAACCAACCAACCAACCACCACGATATCCATTCAAACAAGACAAGAGCAGTGCATAGTAGCAGCAGCAGGCGTGTTGATGAAGTGTCTTTAGAAAATATATAAAAAAAGGTAGGGAAGATCCATGTGCGAAGATTAGGTCGTAATTTATCCCAAGAAAATAAATATCCTTTTACCACGTTTTCATGTGGTTATCCATCACTTGCCATTTAGCAAAAATCAGACAGAGATGTACATTTTGGGCTTCATCAGAAGCTCATCAAGACAAAATACTGATTGAGAATGATTGAGTGGGAGTTTACCGGAGTAAAATTTTTTGCAAGTTACCCCAGTACAGACTTTCTTAGTGAAGGGAGCAGAATTATGGAGTATAAAATTATTAATTTTTTGTCTACAATCTTAGCATATCATTATTTCTGTCCCAAAATCATAGTCCGCCCGGCGGCCCTAATTTTCCTGGAAAACAATCCCAACAATTAACTCTCCCTGTGAATAGGAATTTTTTTCTTCCCTGAAAATGAATTATGCTCCACAACAAAAACCGGAAAGCAAGTGAACCAAAGGCCGGGCTTTTTCCTCATGTCTGTGATACATACATATATGTATGATTATTACACACGCATGAAACACGATATTTCCCTCCTCCCTTTTGTTTTTGCCAAAACAACTCCTCTTTCGAAAAAAAAATATTAGAATTATGTTTACCAGAGATAGATTTTCGTTTGTTGTCCTGTTTTGCTGTTGTGTGTATATTGTATATAGGTTCATATGTGTGCACCCTGCTGGCACAATTAATGAATGCAGGCACGCTCAGGAATGAGAAAAGCTAGCGTCACAATATAAGGAATTTTTTTTTCAATATGATCGGAGGCGAAAGTGACTTGTTAGTTGGTTGGTGGTGCACACACATATTTTAATACTAAATGCCACATGCCACGCCACATACTCATGTATAATGGAGAGATATAAATTATATGCAAAGCTTAGCATATCATTATTTCTGTCCCAAAATCATAGTCCGCCCGGCGGCCCTAATTTTCCTGGAAAACAATCCCAACAATTAACTCTCCCTGTGAATAGGAATTTTTTTCTTCCCTGAAAATGAATTATGCTCCACAACAAAAACCGGAAAGCAAGTGAACCAAAGGCCGGGCTTTTTCCTCATGTCTGTGATACATACATATATGTATGATTATTACACACGCATGAAACACGATATTTCCCTCCTCCCTTTTGTTTTTGCCAAAACAACTCCTCTTTCGAAAAAAAAATATTAGAATTATGTTTACCAGAGATAGATTTTCGTTTGTTGTCCTGTTTTGCTGTTGTGTGTATATTGTATATAGGTTCATATGTGTGCACCCTGCTGGCACAATTAATGAATGCAGGCACGCTCAGGAATGAGAAAAGCTAGCGTCACAATATAAGGAATTTTTTTTTCAATATGATCGGAGGCGAAAGTGACTTGTTAGTTGGTTGGTGGTGCACACACATATTTTAATACTAAATGCCACATGCCACGCCACATACTCATGTATAATGGAGAGATATAAATTATATGCAAAGTTTGTGTCCATAATATATCATGTTCTTGTCATTATTATTGCTATTAATAATATGACTCTTTTGCTCATTGTTTTCTCTTGATACAATTAAAACGTACTTTGTCCATTTTACAAGTGTGTTTATTATTATTATTTTTGGGAGAGAAGTGAACTAGTTGAAAGGTTGGAGCACATCAATTATGATTTTCTTGACTGTTCTCATTAACTCAGCCTTATATAGTGGATAGGAAAGTTTTGATCACTAAAATATTTCTCCTTGTGGCTATACTTTTCTCTCTTGTTCAGCTCGTCATCACCACAAAAATGTGGCTTCATCCGAACACATTCTTGTGATGAATTGTAAAAATACGTGTAAAAATGCATAGGCGCAAGTGTTTATCGGGTTGACAGACGGGCAGCATTGTTAACAATTCTGACATGAGTAATATATGTATGTATCTAATAAAAATGTGTATAAGAAAGAAAAAAAATGTTTGTGGGGACGTACGAAAGGTCTCACCGGTATTCATAGGAATTCCATTCATCGGGTGAGGGTAGTGGTGGTGAGGGTGTTGGAGTGGACTCCCTCCATTAAGGTAAGAACTGGACGACCTAAAAAGAGAAAATTATAAGTTATTATAAATGATTGATATAAAGGTTATTTCACCTTTTTTGTATCATTACAATAAAATATTTGGTAAACTGACCAAGGGTGGTGGTGTTGACTCGAGTTTTGTTGGTTGGCCGCTGCTGCTGCGGCGGCGGCAGCAGCCGCCGCATGGTGATGACTTCCCCCGCCACCGCCCCCACTCGAGTTATTCGAGGAGGTTGGTATGCTGTGCGCATGCGCGTGAGGGTGGTGAGGTGGTAGAGGTGGTGAGGTTACCTGAGTGTCCAAAAAAATAATATCATATTGATAAGCCTGGTTTTTATCTTTTTCATTGAGAAGAAAAAAAGCATATGTTTTTGTACGCAGTAAAACTTCTCTCTCTCTCAATCATCGCTCTCTCAGAATAATAAAAAGGAATCACAATATGACGAACCACATCAAATCACATCAATCATCTTATCATTCAAAAAAAAAAGAGTTCCTAATACTCAGTCTTCTGAGACATCACTCACACATTTGACTTTTTCGTGTAAATCCTTCGGGCCACTATTATCTACTGCAAGAGTGTTTCCAGCTCAGAGGCACAAAAATAGTATTACATACACACACACGTTTCAAAAAAAAATATTCTTCTTCCATGTGTTCGCTCCTCTAAGAGGATCTGTTTTCTTTAACAATGGAGATATTTTTTGATTGTTAAAAAATAAAGAAAAATCACGTAACAGCGAGGAGTCCCAACAGCAACAGTCAGTGTGTGTGTGCATCCATATATAAACTTTGCAGAGGACAGATGGATGAAAAAAAAAATTTGTGTGTAGAAAAAAATATAATATTGTTTAGGAGGTAACTAATCTGACTAATAACATTACACTCAAATAGTACGATGTAGTACGTGTGTATGTATATTGCACATATGTATATGTTTTTTATCCAGCTGTCAAAAATAACTGCCTTGAGCGCTTCTATTCTTATCATGAATGAGCAAAATGAATATTAGCATTCTTGTCCTGAGGATTGGTTCGTGCCCGTGCATCCATCCACACATTTTAATAATAAGCATCGGAGAATTTTTTT
>JAHZNF010003024.1:0-13931 GCA_027744215.1 Troglopedetes dispersus | reverse complement strand
AGTACATTCCGAGGTACAAAAAATAGGTAAGTAAGATACGTAAATTATGGATGATGAAGTCGCGAAAAAAAAAGATGATTTCGATGTGTTATGACTTGCCCTGATTTTTTTCCTTGATAGTTTTTCAAGAAGTAGAAAAAAATAAGTGAAGCGATGAATTCCTATTTTTGCGGATAAGGTCTGCTTTTTCCTGAAGAAGAAAGAATTGGCTGAATCCAAAATTACACACACTACTCAAATTAAGTAGAAGGAGCATAATGGAAGGATGTGTGGGGACGTCTCCATATTTTGCATACATGAAGCTTCATAGTACACACAATTTTTTTAAAAAAAGTGAACTAAAAGTTCATTGAGGACTTTTATTCTTGTGAGCACGTAAGCTTTCAATATTTTGCGGTTTAACTTTCTTCTTTGTGCAAAAAAATTTGTAACCAAAAAATGAACAATATTTGTATTTCAGAGGATCACCATCATCAAAAAGAATAATAGTATTCTTCAAAGAAGATTATCAATATGCGTGAGGATGCCGCAAGCTCGTTTTTTTCTCAAGATGGCAAAACTATTATTATTGTATTTTCTGGGTTTCAGTCATGCATACACATTATGTATCCCAGCAAATCCTCAAGCGTATATAAATTCGCCTAAGTTTTTAGCCTTCCTTTTTTTCGCTACAAGAAACTCAATATTATAGCATTGCGGTGGTAGGGAAAAAAGAAGAATATCGTGTATTGGTTTTACAAATATTATTTTCTATGATTATCACATGTTCTTCTTTTTTTCATGTTTACCTACCGCCAAGTGTTTTGCGAGCGGATATGAAATTTCCTTTTTTTATTAAACAGTATATGTAAATTTCACATGAGTGCTCCTCTAGCGAAAAAAATGTAGATTTAATACACACTTGAAGGTTTGTTGGAGTTGTAAAGAAGACACCACAGAAAGATAATACGTTTTTTTCACTAAACCAATTTGAAAAAAAAGGTTACACGCACAAATCACCAAACAACCATCACCGTTACTATTGACGGTTTCTTGACTTTATTTCAATGTGCGGTTGGCACTTTTTTACATTTACATACATATATGAACACAAAATATGGGTGACGCATTGTATTTGTTTCATTGTATACTACTATGATTATTATAACGGAGCAAAAAAGTTGTGATATAAAGTAGTGCAGAAAAAAATGTTATTTACATGGTCGCTCTTGTGTACATAGATATCTTGTCGATTTTTTTTGCACGCCACGTTTCTCCCATCCTTTTCCCATTCTTCATTCAACTTTATATCATCATCTTCTTCTTTCCATTCTTGTCGGCTCGTCGTTCCTCCTCCGTTTTTTCGTCAAGTGGAGAGAAAATATTCTCATCATCTTTTATGACAGGTATGTGTATGCATGACACGATGTGTGATGTGCGTGGTTATCATCATAGTCAAAGGAAAATGCGCCAGGCAAAGCAAAAATTTGTTCTATACTTCTATACTCTCCTCCGTCTTTTTTTTTGAAGTTGAACTGAAAAAAAGTGAGTTGAGGAAAAAAAGTTATGTTTATGCACACAAGCCTAATATTCCTTGACTTCAAAGGGCTTCCTTTCACTTGAAGACTGGGCTGCTTCTCTTCTCGCTTGTCAATATTTATGGATTATATATATTTTTTGTTGGAATGAAAATCGCTTTTCTTGAAAGATAGTGAGTGCTCACTAGTCAATGATGCGAAATGGGAGACTTTTGGAAGGAACATCTCCATTTTCATATTTATGATACATAGATATGTACACACACAAGGATGCTCTGTGTGTGTTTATCTGAAAGTCGGGCTTGAGTCTATTTTCGTATATGTTTTTCCAATATTATTGTAATCTCTTGGATGTGCATGGCAGGTTGTGTTCTTTTCAATTTTCGAAGAAAAGGAGACGAATCTTCTTCTCTTTTTTTCCAGTTTCCTGCTTCCCAGCCTTTTTTTGTGTAGAGAATAAATACAGGCATTATCCAGCTACCTAATTTGCTCGTGATGACAGAAGATTCAATTTTGAAGCCGGGACGGAAAAGATGAAACCATTTTTTTCGATTGTAAGCAAATTTCCAGTGATATCATCGTGACAGAGAGTTTCTCGCTCTTTTGTCAAATCTCAGCAGGTATGCAAACAAACAAATATAAATAATATTTTTTTGCGGAATCTTTCTTAGAAGGATTCTTCAATTTTGTCTAGTTCACGGAAGCGGGATTATTGGATGCAATTTATTTTGAGTCACAAGATGTGTTTATCAAATTATGGGAAATTTCGCAAAATAAATGATAAATGAATGTAAGTTTTTTTAATTTTAAATTTGTAACTTAAATGTTGTAAAGTCATTTTGAATGATGAAGGCATTAATTATTTTACATTCTATTTTTGTTAGCACACAACCATTCAAAAGTTTTTGTGCTCAGCTAAAATATGACTTCATTCAGATTTGATGGAACAGGTTGAATCATGGAGAATGTGCATCTCAGCCTATTGAATGTTTCACAACAATGATGCAAGAAGCCTTTCTTTTTAACATCTTTTATGTATTTTGGATTGATACGCTTTTTCTTTCAATATTACTTTTATTAGACTTTTACCAAATATTGCTCTTTCTTCACATTTTATCCAACTTTATGCATGATACGTCACATTGTGATATTTAATCTACTTGACTGAAGGCATGTAATTTCACCACCAAATCCGTAACAAGTTCTTCTTGTGTGTACTCAATTCAGCCAGAAAAAGAATTGATGGCGTATATATTTGTGTATATCGACAAACAAGGCAAATATTTTCAGCACTCAATATTTTTATTATTGTTGTTATTTGTTGTATTATTTTTTTACTATTATTGGGACCACAACCAATGTTATTTATAAACTTGAACGTGGATATTATTTTTCTGGTACTTTTCGAAGCTTCAAAGACGAAAAGACAGGTACATATTGAATAAATAAAAAACGAAAAGCATTTTTATTCACATTCTTCCCATGGATTATCCTTCCTCCTACATTATCATTATTAAACATTTTTTTCCTTTTTCTTCTTCTGAGAAGAGAATCTGAGGGACCCTTAAGGGCTCCCCAGTCTGCCCCGATCATATTTTTTTAAAGGAAAGAATTGCCTCGTATCAGCTTACCCAGCCATTTATGCCTGAACACACACAAATATGTACATACGTTCAGTGAGACAGACAAAAAACTTTGATTATATTTTTGGTTCCTTGTTGACGTTCTTCTTGCTTGTAAAATACAAGCTTATCAAGTTTGCTCCAGTTTTTTTTTATAAACAAGCCCCCTTTCCTTTGAGGAACTCATGGAAAAATGGTTTCGTTTACTCTGACTCGCATTGATCCAGGGTCCTTTGTATGTATTCCTTGAAGAAAAAAATATCCTGACGAGATTATTTATTATTATGTTGCATGCACTGTCTCCACTCTATACCGTACATAAAATGATGTGTTTCGAGTTTGAGCCCTGAGGCTACATTTTTTCAAAGTAGGAATACGTAAGATTATGCTTTTGAGAATGTTTGGATGATGCGTGCATTCAACCAGTGAAATGAACACTACTCTCGACCCTGTGAATGATATCAAGTTTTGTGTGTCTTCTCTGAGAACAGATGAGATAGGTACATACATATATAATGCGCACATAATACGTATGATTACAGTTTTCTCAAAATTGAATCCCTTCTTCTATCCAAAGAGACAGTGAGTCAGGAGCAATCCTAGAATTATGAGCAATTGTTTCGTTTCATGTTTGTGGATCCACGAATGATCTTAAGTAAAAATGAGCAGTTGAACTGTTTCCTTTATTTTGTAACTGGATATATATTAGAACAAGTGATTATTATGAATTGACTTGGAAATTGGTCAAAAAATATAATATGTATGTATGTGTGCGAGTCTTCTTTCCCATTTCTTTCCCCATATATGCGAGTAGATAAATATTTCAGTTGGTTCATAATAGTCACTGAAAACCCCAAAGTTTCATATATGTATGGAAAGAGTGATGAAGCCAAGAAAAAAAAACAAGTATTGTGAGATTTTGTAGTGCAATAAATACTCTCTGAAAATGGCCCTACAAGGGAGCTCCTCAAAAGTGAGGAAAGGATATTGACGCAGTTCTTCACGTTTTTCTCTTCTTCAACGAAAAATAAACTGGCTAGAAAAAAATTATGTGTGTGCAAGTCTTCAGCTACTAATGTTTTCTTTTTTTGGGGATGTGATTGAGAATGAAAAATGAAGGAAGCCTGGTAGACTTTATTATGGCACCGGAATAATCAATCCATTGACCTGGAATGAATAATAAATTGTTTCTCTTGTAAAGTGAGCAGTTTTTATACACAAACACACACTTGTCTTGTTGCTCAACCCTGATAACATGTGAAATGAAGGCAGGCGCATTTGTCATCACACACAAGGTTTTGACTTTTCTTGAGAGCCATTCATGTTTAACGATGACAAGATGATGAAGTGATGAGGTTCGAAAATGAGCCAAGCCAACGTATGAAAATGGAAGATAAATCACAGTCAAAATGAAATGTGTACAACAAACATTGTTTTTTTTGTTTCGATAGAAATACAAGTCTTGTTTTTTTATTTTTTTAAATCCTTTTTTAAAAGTTTATCATTACTCGTTTAGAATGCATATTTATAATCGTAAATGTTCTTCTTGTTGTTTTATCATCGAGTAATATTTTTAAATGGAGATTCTTTTTCTTTGTATCTTAAAATGGCGAGCGAGCACAATAAAAGTGATGATATTATTTTTTTGTGTTGTGTGTGTGTTTTGTAAATAATTCTAAACATTAATCTTGTGACGATTCTCCTTCCAAATCAGATACATAGACAGCTTACCAAATGATTTTTTTATACATTACGTAATAATAATGATTATGATAAGTAGATTTTTTTTACTGCGAGACATTAACATTTAATACAAACTATTTTTCATAATACTTATCTGTTTGTATGCACACGTATTATCTTACACGAAAAAAATTGTAAATGTGGTACAGTACACATATCATTCAAGTGCGATAAAAGCTCAGACATTCATTGTTTTTTTTTCTTGTAAATAGTTCGACACAATTAGTTCCATAATTAAATTACATTTATCATCGAGTAATATTTTTAAATGGAGATTCTTTTTCTTTGTATCTTAAAATGGCGAGCGAGCACAATAAAAGTGATGATATTATTTTTTTTGTGTTGTGTGTGTGTTTTGTAAATAATTCTAAACATTAATCTTATGACGATTCTCCTTCCAAGTCAGATACATAGACAGCTTACCAAATGATTTTTTATACATTACGTAATAATAATGATTATGATAAGTAGATTTTTTTACTGCGAGACATTAACATTTAATACAAACTATTTTTCATAATACTTATCTGTTTGTATGCACACATATTATCTTACACGAAAAAATTGTAAATGTGGTACAGTACACATATCATTCAAGTGCGATAAAAGCTCAGACATTCATTGTTTTTTTTCTTCAAATAGTTCGACACAATTAGTTCCATAATTAAATTACACTCTTACAAACGACCTTTATTTTAAAGAACAAATGGTCATGCACACCAACACTTATGTATCTAGCTAAGTATAGTTGACTATATTTTCTTTTTTTAATAAATCAAGATAACTGGGCTTCGATGTGTGCAAATATTATTTATAGGTACATTTCTTAAAAAATAATCATAGCTTATCTATTTACACGAAAGTATACAAAAAATATCAAACAAAGGAGCAAAGCTTGGTATAAAAAATATACAAACAAAATCTCACGAGAGATGACAATCACTATTTCTTTTTCTTTATCATTGATATCAGATTACACACGATACTCGACACGACAATTATTTTGAATCGAGAGAGAAACAAAATTTTTTGTGGAACACAAAAAAAACCTTCTGGAATGAAACTTCTGGAAGTATTATTATTATTACCATGTTATCTATTATTGGAGCATATTTAGTAAGTAACAAATAAGTAGAGCAATATTGTGGAAGATAAGTAGTAATATTTAGTGGAGTGTGTAGTTTAATCTTAAGATTTTTATTAATTGTGAGACAGTTAAAATGTATAATCTTGGGAGAGAGCATTTATTTGTGCACTTTTACACGTAATGTGGCGATATATTATAAGAAGCACACGAAAAAATGGGTACTTCTCCAGAAACTTGTAGCTAATTATAATTTATGAATATGAGTTACTGGATTGTTATGAATACGTATAAATAGTTACAATATAATATTTTTTGTGTGATTAAATTTCAGTCAGTCAGACTCAACAGAGATCTGTTTACAATTTCTTTCCTTAAATTACGAAAAAAGGGAAAAATACCGAAAAAAGAATTTTTTTGCACACACTTGGTACATACCTTATACTTTAGTAAGAATGTATGAATGTGTTTTACCACGTTTGAGTATTATCTTTTCTTAGCACAGTTTTTCTCTCTCTCTTTTTCTCTCGTCATTTTTCCTTTTCCCTTCATTTTTTTTGGCGTTTTTTCCTTTCTTTCTTCATGGCTACTTTCGTATTCTGCTCCAGTTCTTTCCTTTTTAGAAAAGAAAAATTGGTGTCGCTGCTGGGCCAATGGTCTATACAGTCTCGGCTCTCAGCTTTTTGTTGTTGTGATGTGTTCAAAAGACGATGATGATACTCGAAGCGAAAAGTGAAGGACAGAGCGTGACGCCTTTTTTCTCCAAAAAAGAGAAATATATATAAATATACATCCTTTTGTTATGGAGTGTGCATCTTATCCTTTTATAAACACAACACAACAATAGTATATATATTTTCTGGAGAGAACCAATATGTGCCATGTATTCTTGTGAACATAAATATAATGTACACTTCTACTATATTGTAACAACAAATAGGTAGTGGTTTATTTTCTTCTATTGTTTACAGATGTGTGTGTGTGTGTGTGAGTGCACACAAAATGCTATTTTTATGGAACAGGAACACCGGAAAAGGAGTACGTGTAAACTGTGAAGAAGTGGTGGAAAACTCGTGGTAGCTCTGGAGTAGTTATTTGTAGAAGATATAAAAAGAGTTCTCTAATAATAATAATAAAATAGTCTGAGTAGGTATAACACATACACTATTCATATCATGTATGTATAAGGTTATCTTAGAGAGAGAGAGAGAAAAGAGAGAGTGGAGCATATCAGACCACATGATATTTTTTTCTTCCTTTTTTTCCGGATCACACACACTCAAGAAAACGTGTCCAACAACAATACCACAATAACACATAATGGAGTTCTTTTTTTGGTACACTTTTTTTCTTTTTTCTTTCTCCAGGATAAGATGATTACTATTTTGCCAAGAAGATGGAGAGAAAAAAAATATGAAGGACAAAAATAAAGAAACATTTGGAGAAAACTGAAGCAACTATTTTTCCTCTCTTGTCTCACCATCATCATCTGAGCTTGTTAAGGTTTTTTTTCGTGTTCCACGTGATCATCGAAGCGAGTTGTTGACACACACACAAATATTATTCTTTTTTCTGGTTGTTGTTCTCTGAGATGATTAGAGAGTGATGTTATGATAATGCGTAATATTCATGCTTGTTCTTCTTTCCTCATCTTTGCCAAAAAAATATTTTTGCACACATCAGGAGAAAAAAAATTTGTTCGTCCTTGTTCTTGTGTGATGTTATTTCTTGCAAAACATTTCTCCTTTTTTTGTGATAATGAGAATCTTGGTAAGATGATGGTGGTGCAGATGATGACATTTTCTTGCTTTTTTTGGAGATGATGATATTCTTTGAAGGGAGGAGAATGGAGTTTGCCAACAAAAAAGAGTGGAGCAATCCAGACTGGAAAAATTGTGTTCTATTTTGATAAAAGGAATCGTACGACATAATCTGGCAGGTTTCATTTTTTATTCCTGGAGAAAATGGAGACATCGTCCTTGTGACACATTTTCAGGCCTCAGTGGAGAGAAATGCATTGAATTAGCACACATTACTCCATTTTCCGGAAGATAACATTTTGTCAAAAGTACATCACAACAGTTTTCAGGAAAGAAAGAAATAACACTTTCGTTATTGTTGTTCATGTTGTTTCGTTTTCAGTGAAACAAAAAAAGGAAATGTTGATAGCCATTTGTATGCGAGATGAGTTGAAGTGGTTGAAGAGATGTATGAAGTGGTGTTGTTGGCTGGAGTTGGTGCGAGTGAGAAAATGCACACATTCTTTTATATATATTTTTGGAGTTGTTTGCACGTTCTCCGGAATGATGTGTACTCTGGCGTGTGGAGTAAAGAGGTTGATGGTGTTCATGATACCGGTAAGCATGTGTATTGTGTGCACACGAAGATGTTTTTTTCATCCTGGAATGTTCTTTTTCTCTTTCTCGTTGTTACATTTTTTTCGGTGGAGATGGTGATGATGAGGATTTCATTTCTGCTTCTTCGAGTGTTCAGTCGGTGAGCACCGGATCTCGGGCTGATAAGGATGCTGCAGCAGAGTGCGAAGAAAATAGGTCATCTCTCGGAACTTCGTATTCTGGCACCTGTAGAGTGGCAAGAAATTGAAAAAAATGATTAGATATATTTTTTTCATTTATGATGCGCATGTTTGTTGGTGCACACGCCAAGGAATAGGAATATTGGAGCAAAAAAATATATTATTATATGGCTTCAGTTTACATCTGGAGAAGAAAAAATGATAATTAATCTTGTTGAGCAGCACACCACTCAAATGAATTATTTGTAACAAGGTGTGCAACAAAAATAAAATCTGTTCTTGATAAGACGATTTTTGAGAAACGTTATTTACAATTTGTATTTTTGAAATGAGAGTGTAAAAAAGTAGATGAAAGATTAAAATTCAATTAAGCGCGAGAAGGAAACAAGCTGGGCGGGCCGGAGTTAATTAAAAGGTGAAAAAAGAGCGACGGGACAGCGTCTGTCTTGTCTTGACGGAAAAAAAATTCGTAAACAAGATAACCGTCATTCTCTCACAAAAATATGAGAATTCATTAACCATTTTGCCTAATAACGGTTCAGAGAAATTTATGTAGGTGAATTCTATAAAAAATGGGGTCTGCTTGAGAGTATTTACAAAGCTAGATTAATGGTAAAAGCCTCTCTCCATTTATTTTTGTGTCCACCTCCGCCTCCACCACCGACACAGGCAGACAGACACACTCTCTTCTTATCAGTCAGACTTTATTATTAAAAATCATTCTCTTTATTGTATAGTTGCCCAGCTGCGCATAATAATCTGAGCCATTCATTCATTCAAAAGTAGAAATCTGGTGTACCGTTTTCTTGCTGCATTTCAAAGGTTAGCAAACCCTAAAAAGTTGTAAAAACTATTACAATCCTTTGTTTGTGTCTCTGACTCTAACTGCTTCCCCGCTACCTTATCTTTAGTCGACCAAAACCTCCAAACAAAATATGGATGCAGCTTTGCAAAAGGGAAAGAAGCACACAGCAAATGTGCACCGTAATCCTCAACCAAAACGCGAAGGAGCAAGGAAGACTTAATCCTTCCATCTACTAAACTCTTCCTCTTTTTTTGGGTTAATATATTGCTCCGAAAGTAAAGTTGTGTGGAGGCTCATCCGTCTTCTTTTTTTTCTACCCACATTCATGCATACTTTATGGTCTCCGCTGAGAAGAGAAAAAATATTTATGTAGCATAATATTAGATATTTATATTATACCTGACATGATCCCATTTTGGAAACGACACTTTTCAATTACCCCTCTCGTCCTTCTTTTCCTTTTACTTTAGTTATTCGAATGCTCCATAATAACAAGAGCCATCATATACAACCGTGTAAATAATATTAAGGATGAAATATATCCTCGAAAAAAAATATGTGGAAGGTTTTAACTCCTAACTTAACTAACATATATGGAAATAGCGAGTAAATGATAATACTCTGTTGTGGTAATAATAATAATAGTGCAGTAGGCTTACACACATTTATTGCCCAGAGCCGCATGCAAGGATGAGGCATGCTGGGTGTTTGCGTATATTTCAAACAGAATCCATTCATTTTTTTAAAAAAACAGGCATCACTCACCAGGAATGCAGTACACATTGTTATTATTGTGAGCCAAAAAATAAGTGCCAGGATAAGGAACGGAAGGCTGGAGGCAGAAAATACTCAGTATATGTCCAGCTGATCCCTATCGCACTTATCATAATCTTCAAAATTGGGAAGGAACTAAAGTTTAGTCCACTTTCAGGAAAAGGATCCTTGTTTACATTTTTTGCTCCATTATTCACACACACACGGAAGGAATGCATGGATATGGAGTGATGTTTGTTTGTGCTAGATTCCTAACTGCACTTCAGTGGTCTCATCGTTCACAAGAGGGAAAAAAATTGTCTTTTGCCAAGAAACTAATATGCTCTACCTAAATATTACCATTTTGTGTGTTCTTCTATTTAAAAAATAGATAAGCTCAAATTTGTGCTCACAATACCACTCCACTTTCAAAGGGAATAATATTTCGTTTTCTTTTCGTGTGTCTGTTGGTTATACCTCCTTTCTAGAAGATAAGTGGTGGTTGTTGGAGAGAGGACTCTTTTGTTGATGATGGTGCATTATTATTACCCACACACGCAAGTTAACGTTTTTTTTTCAATTTTTTCCCATTTACATTTAAATCGAGCAAAAATACAAGAAAATGTGCCTTCATAGATGTATGCAGCCCATTCACTCCAACCAACAGATCTTCACATGAGATAAAAAGTAGAATAAATAAACTTTGAGGAGGAAAAGGGAAAACGTTTGGGAAAAAGGGAATGAAAGGGTACAATATTTTCCTTTCAGGCTCAAACTCTTTTTTTGAACACACTGGAACCGTTTCTAGAGGTATACAGCGGGCCCTTATTTGTTAATAGATAAGAGTGCAATCTAGATGTTTGTAGTAATACACCCAATAAAGACAAATCAAGCCTCTTCTGCATCAGTTTAGCCATGAAACAAAAATAATTGTTGCATGTGTCCAAAAAAACAGACAGAATGGTGGTATGACTGCACTCAATTCAAGCTAAATTGAATGAGAAATTCTTCTCAATTACGCACAGCTCAAGTGTCACCTTCCACCAAAAAATTTTCTTCCTTCCTTATCATTTATTCACCGTGCCTCCTGGCTTTCCTTGTCCACATTTTTACACACAAAAGAAAAAAAGCCAGGGGAAAAATACTCAAAGCGACTGACGCCAGTCCTTGAACACAGAGAAGACAAAAAAAACGAGCATCACAAGAACGACCGATGACGTTATCATAGCCTTTCCAAAAAAGCCATCATCACAATTGCTCCAAGAACATTACTGCTTGCCTCATCGAAGACGTATACGTAAATAGCCGCGTGGTAATCCACACAAAAAAATGTAGGTTATATGGTATATACATTTTTTGTCCCAAACGAGCTTATCATATCATGGTCATCATCGACAAGGAAAAGGAAAAAAATATGCATTTGCTCCGTTCTTGTGAGCACACTGCACTGCATCTTGATCTTTCTCTTGATTTCCTCACACAAAAAATTGGCCTTATCATTTCCATCTCGAAACACATTTTTTTCTCTGCTTGTCGTCCTCTAAGAAAAAACGTTAGGGGAATATATTTTTTGGTTCGATCCACAAAAAAATGCATCATCCTGAGCAAATTTTTTTTACTTCTTCTAAGATATTTATAGGTATCATCATACCTTGCCCTACTTGGATCTGGGCACACACACACTCCCGGACACATCGATAAAGCTTGCGTGAGTGTGTGTGACAAAAAAACTAGTGTGATATGTGATGTGACTTGAGTTGAGCGAGAAACATTATAAGTCCCCAGACGAATATTACCTTTACTCTTTTTTTGGTGCAAGTGTGTATGTGTGTGTGTGCGTCACGTGTTCCATTTTTTTGAGGAGCTCTCAAAAGAAATCATCTTTTATTTCTAGAAATCTTCTTCACCGAGTCACTTCTTTCCTTTGTCCTTGTCTTTCATGAACAATTTTTTTTTCTGCGAGTGGTTATCTTCCTTCTTTTCCTGAACATAAACGGACACATATCTTTCTTATTTTCCTGGGAACGAGAAAATGCATGGCGTCAGCAAGAGAAAAAATATACCAATGGATATTTTTTTGGAAAGTGTCTGACTGACAACACGAAAAAAAGTTATTATTACCCTTCCGTCACGGTCCCCCTCTTCAATATCACAATTTTTTTGTCTCCACTTTTTTGTGTGCATTTTTGTGCGCACATCTTTTTAAAAAAATGGAACAAGTTATGTATGATTCGTCTTGGAGGAGAAATGTTGCATAAGTAAAAAGAAATTTTGTGAATGGTCTCCCGGAACGAAAATATATTATTGTCTTGAGTGAAACAATTTGTTTCATGCTTCAGCATAAAAAGTGTGCACTTGCTCCAAAAAAAATGTGATGATACCTTTTTTCTAACAAACAAGCCAATTGAGTCTCTTGTCTTTTTTCTGGAGAGTCCATGTCTCCCTTTAGTTTTTTATTTTTTGGAGGTGGGATATTTAAGTGTGAAAAAATTAGACATTTGTCACGTCTGTCGGGTTGGTCCTTTTTTATTTCAAGTGTCAATATACCATATCTCAATGACACTTTTTTCATATTATCAATTTCTGTGGAGTTCACAATATCTTCATTTTATCATTCACCATTTTTGTAGTACGTGGTATATTATATAATGGAAAATGGAACATGATGGAAGGAGAAGAATAAGGATATCAACAATGTAAGTAAGTTATCGCTCTTGAAGGTCTTCTTCATATTTCCCATCCGCCTCCATTTTGTTCCCACCCATTCCATCTTACTACACTTGTCTGGAAAGGAAGTGCTCTGATGTATAATAATAANTTTTATCATTCACCATTTTTGTAGTACGTGGTATATTATATAATGGAAAATGGAACATGATGGAAGGAGAAGAATAAGGATATCAACAATGTAAGTAAGTTATCGCTCTTGAAGGTCTTCTTCATATTTCCCATCCGCCTCCATTTTGTTCCCACCCATTCCATCTTACTACACTTGTCTGGAAAGGAAGTGCTCTGATGTATAATAATAATATATTTAGGTCGTGTTGAATAAAAGGAGCAGAAAGCGAGGAGACTCTTCAGAAAAAATTGAAGAAGACACTTATATTTTGAGGAGAAGAGGGAAAATTGGCATATGTTCCTGTTCCATCACTTTTCACTTAACAATGATGTGCAAGTAAAGGCTCATATTATGGAACCTTCAAAAAATATATTTATGTATACAAAAAAGTGCTTATCATACCGAAAATTTCGTAAGTCTAAAAAATACTACTCACAAGAGAGCAGACTCTTTTGTAGGATGGAATTGATGATCAAGGATAATATGGTAAGTAGGTATATGATAAATATAAAGATGTTGAGTGGAGGTGGCACACTTGAGACACAAAATTGTATGTTGGACAGGTTATGTACTTGGTGGTGATCATAACTATTCTCACTCTGGAGCTTTCCCCAACTACTATGCAATTTTTTAAGGAGCTTAAAATACCATAATTTTATTAAGCCCACGTGCACCCTCACACAATTTTTACTTGATGCATGGTATATTATATGATAAGATAGAATATTCATAATGTGCTGTGCAAGCAAGAATTTTTCAATTGAATTCAAGTGGAAATTTTGTGAATACTTTTGGTTAAAAAAACTCATCAGTGCGATAATGTAAGATATATCTGATGAGTTGCCTCTATCATCCAAAAATATGGGACATTATTGAGTGAGTCTGACGTTCAATATTCTTTTTGTAGCAAGTAGTAAGTATCTACCAAATGGAGATTATATATGGGGATGCTTCTGTTGTGAAAAATATATGCCGTACGTAACCTTCTTAATATTCAGATTATCGTAGGCATCTATTTTTCTTTGTAAACAT
>JAHZNF010003023.1:0-10842 GCA_027744215.1 Troglopedetes dispersus | reverse complement strand
AAAGATCATGAATCATGTGTAACAATTAACTCTGTTTTTGATCACGTAGGTATGCGCAAAAGCAATGACGCAAAAGAATCGCTTAAGTGCATTGAATGGAGCCAGTATTTTATTAGTGATTAAAAATCGGCAAAAAAAATCTTTCTTTGTGGGAGAAGAATGTTCTTCAGGATATTTGCGTAGTTTCCGGTGATGCAGACAAATTGTATTCATAAAATTTGAGAAGAACGTCAATGGAAGTTGTTTTTTAGACTCCACCTTCAATATCTGAGAGCAATTAAATTCTTTAATAATAATAATAAGCACTCCACTTAACTACGAATGCTTACGTTTCATTCAACATAAATGGCGGTAATTCTTTAGCTTTGGGTATTTTTTTGATGTGTCGTAAAATGATGTGTTCTAAGAAACCCTTACGACACATCATCTGCCGAGATTCCTTGATGTGTCGTAAGGCTAGGTGTCATAAGAATGATGTGTTGTAAGACGATGCACTCTAACGTGATGTGTGGCAAAGTCTGTGTAAGTTAATGAAGCTGACGATTGTCGCATCTCATGTAATTCTGACACATCGTCTTACAACACATCATTCATTATGACACATCACCTTACGACACATCATGGAATCTCGGCAGAAGGATGATGTATCGTAAAGGTCTCTTAGAGCCAGGAAAGGCCGAGTGGGGAAAAATAAGTGGGTATATACGTACCCATTTTTACCCGTACCCAGTAAGTTTCTGAGAGGTGGGTAAAAATGGGCAAAAACGGGTAAAAATACTTTAACATGTAGTAAATGGGAGGCATTGAGTAAAGCATTGAGTATATGGGGCATTGTGAACATAATGTAATGCATGGGGCGACTTGAACATTTGTAAAGCGTTATAATAAAACCCATTTTTGCCCATTAAAACCCATTTTTACCCATTAAAACCCGTTTTTACCCGTACCCACTTATTTTTTCCTAAAAAAGTGGGTAAAAGCCATTCCTGCTTAGAGCACATCATCTTAGAACACATCATACATACGACACATCAAAAATCCCAAAGCTAAAGAACTACCTAAATGGCTAATGTTCGTGAACCCAAAATGAATTATTGATCAAAACTACCTTTAATTGCGACTTGAAAAAGTTGTTTGCTATTTTGATGCTCTTCGGTTAAACTTTCTTTAAAAAGTTGCAACTAATATGCAGTGCCGTAGCATGGGTGGATTTTGATGGACACTGGTATCCGGGCCGGACCAGATTTGGTCAGAAAAAAAGGCCGTACCTGCAGAGGAATCTCATTAATAATAAATAAAAAACTTATTACAGAGCCGTTCGTCGCTTTTATTATTTCGGCGGGACGAAGCCATGCTACAAGGCTGGATCTAATTCTGCGGATCTATTTTGTGGATCTAAGATTTTGGTGGATCTGTTTTGGGGATCTAAGATTTTGGTGGATCTGTTTTGGGGATATAAGATTTTGGTGGATCTGTTTTGTGGATCTGCGATTTTGGTGGATCTATTTTGCGGATCTATTTTGTGGATCTAAGATTTTTGCGGATCTATTTTGTGGATCTAACATTTTGGTGGATCTATTTTGCGTATCTATTTTGTGGATCTATTTTGCGGATCTATTTTGTGGATCTAAGATTTTGGTGGATCTATTTTGCGGATTATTGATCAAAACTACCTTTAATTGCGACTTGAAAAAGTTGTTTGCTATTTCGATGCTCTTCGGTTAAACTTTCTTTGAAAAGTTGCAACTAATATGCATCCACATAAGTATGTAAGCTTGCAGAGGATGGCAGAATTAGTAAATTTTGTGTTGGAGGAAATGCGTCCAAACTATGTAGCTTGTTTCTTCCGTTCACTGTCCCATCCATAAAAATGAGCTTTCTCATTTCCTTCCCAAGACACAAGCCCACAAAAAAGTGAAGCTAAAGAGTAACAAACTTGTACGCAACATTTTTCTCAAAAATATGAAACATGTTCTACCCAACCCAAATTCCCACATTTGCATTCAACAAACCTTTGCATATAATCAATACATATATGCACAGACAAGAGTACCTGCTACACAACTTTTGCGCTTTTTTAACAAAAACTTAGAATTTTTGCTCCATGCTTTAGTCCCTACAGAAATCAGTAGACATGAGAAAAATATACTAAAAAATCCACAAAATATGCATGCATCTATGTTTTAAAAAAGCGCTAAGATATGCGAGAAAATTTGCAAGAAAACCTTCGAAATAGGTGTAAATAAACAATAATTCTTAACAAAATCAATTTCTTTTATTGGTAATTCTTATTCCCGACCTCCTCAGCACAAATTAGAGGGAAAAATGGCATTTCGATGTTTTGTCGTCAGCTTATTTTGCCGCTCACTTCAGTTTGCGGTGTCCTCCGCTACCTCTTCGCGAATTATTTCTTGAAACTAATATAATTGGGCATGTTTTTGTGAAGGACATTTGTATGTGCCATCTTTCAGGGTTTGGAGGGTATTTCATTAAGAAATTCATCATAAAAATTCTCATTTGACCCCTTGAAATTAAAATAAGATATTTTTGCATACGAAAAATTGCACTAGAGCGCAAAAATAAATGCAATATATCCAAAAGGGCCAAAATATGCAAAAATAATATGGGTTCAAATGACTTCTTTCAATGTGATTTGGATGAATGCAAAACTTTGTGTGGATGCATAGCGTTTAGACCAAATGCAATTTGCATAGAATTCTAACCTCTATATGTACATCAGTAATGTACATAATATTCTACAACCTTTGAAAACAAAAATTAATATTATTGGAAATATTTTTCTGTAAAAATATTCAAACTAGAAAAAAACATAATAATAAATAACGTGTCAAGCATCATTGTTATGCTTTCCTGCACATATCATTATGGATGCGCGGAAGCAGAAACTAATTTTTCTTGAAAAAGAAACTTTGATTACATTACATTTCCAGGAAGGAGTTCGGAGTTCCCTGAGACAAGCATAACTTTTGTGGAAGCAATTTGCATATATTTTTTACACCAGTCACACATTTATATATACAAATAGTGTGTGTGCATATTTTCTGTGATTTGGTTTTACATTGTGTTCACGTACTCCTTCTAATAATAATGGGAATCCAGAGAGAATCAAGAATATAATAAATTATACCGTCACATCAAGCTCTGGAGGGAAATCAATAGTTTCTTTGGATTTTTGGACACGTGATAAATTGCTGTTAAACACATTCACGACCAATTTCCCTTTTCACACATATTCGTGTGCCCATAAAAAATTATGAGCATAAAAATGCGGAAAGCAAACAATACACAGCTCATTTCATTGTTAATGCAGTGTACTTATCAGGAATATTACCCGCAGAGGGCTTCATTGCTACTGGTCACATACAAAAAAAGTAAATTATTGTCAGGGCTGAGTTGAGCAGGACAGTTCTAAATTGTATATTTTTTGTGGAGGTGACAAAACCGCGAAATGTACTTCTTTGATATATGAGATGAGTGAAATGCATCACCTTTTTTTGTCTAGAGTTCAGTTGTACTCAAACAACAATTTTTTATTTGTACAAGGCTTCTCATGATAATATAATATGAAGGCTTGATGATAATAATAGCAAAGACTGAAATGTACATATATCCATATAATACTTTTGTGCTCACACTTGACAAAGAGTAATGAGCACAGTTGTGATATTTGTCAGTAACTGTAAATCATGCGAGAAATTTTATTTCCCGGGATTTGCTGGGACAAACACTGGGTAAAGAAATGGTTGTGTTTGGTCTTGGTGCCCCAAAAAAATAATCTTGACGTACGAAAATGGTGTAAAGAATATCTAACAAATCTTTGGAGCATTGTTATGATAACCAATGAGTATGACTGGAGGATTTGTGACCAAAGACGTCAGTGTTGTTTGCGAAAATAGGATGAAAGAAAGTTGGAAATAATTCAAGAAAATATTTGGAGCAGGTTTGTCCCCGAAGCTCTGAGTTCAGGTTGAATCTAAATTTAATTACTTATCTCCAATATTCGATTGATTTTTACTGCGAAAGTTGTTCTGGAGGAACTACTAGTCAAAGTTTATTGTTGACTAAAGTTATCTTCTAAAAGTTAGGACGGTACTACCTTGTTGACATTAATTGAATTAATGGCGACATGGTGGTACCTATCAGCTCCTTTATCCTTATCACCATCATCATCATTGACCACAGCAAGAGGAAAAATTGGAGGAGACATCTTGACAACTGCTTTTTGCCAAAAAGTCTCCATTGCGTAATAAGATTTTTTCTTTGAAAATCACAAATTCAGCATTTCGTGGACTTATCTTGCTAGCTTGTCAAATATCTGAAAGATAAAATTCGATGGGATATGAAAACACAGGATCCCCTTCACATATCCTGAAAGGAAGGAATATGTCCACATTGCAAAAAGAATTTGCAGCTGACACCAACCCACCTTCTTTGAATACTGATATCCCTTCCAAAAAAATGCACTGTATTGATAAGATTGGAAAGGGAGAAAACAGGTTATCTCTATGTACAACATATTTAGTAATATTCCTCATCATAAATGTCACTTTGCCCAGCATGCGATTTCCCAATTATGGGCATTCCTTTTTGCAGACCACAAACAAATATACATATATTTTTGGCTGTCCTCCAAAAAAGACAACAACCAGACAAAAGTAGGAAACTGGTATGCATCACTAACCAAAAATATGGTGCACACACAGGAACAACAAAAATAATATGTGCATTCATAAAAAGATATACCTACACAAACCAGGAAAAGAAGGCAGCAGGAGGAAACCTTGAATGGAATTTGTGCCAAAAAAATGGAAAAAATATTTTTCGCGGACACGCATCCACGTTCAGATTTCTGTACAAAGTCATTGTTTTGGAGAAACTTTTGCGGAAGCCGGTGTATACCAAGCGACACCCAGCGGACAGTATCTAAACTAACAAGAAAGGCTTCTGAGCTTTCCCATGAATCATTTTCTTCCTTCCCAGACAGTCCACCAGAGGGCGCTCTCTATTCCAGCAAATATTTTTTGGCACAAAAGTGAAAGCTGCTGTGAACAATTTGTGTTGGTGCTTCTAAGGCTAACGTTAGAGAACGCATCATGTGAAGCGAATTCACTTTTGGTGCACATTTCTCATGAAAAATTTTCGCGAAAGGATTTTGCTCACTTCCACCACCAGAAGCCTGGTAACCTTCTTCTTCTTCTGAGTTGAGAGAAGAGTATCCTGACAGCTGTGCCATTACTACTTTTCTTGTTTCGTTTTCTTTCTTCACACTTGAAAAACTTGTTTCGCTCACAACAAAGTATCATGATGTTGATGATAATCATCATTTCTGTCATGTGTTGTTGTGTTGTGAAAAATAAACTTTTTTTCAACAGAGAAAAATCTTTCTCTCGCACAACTTGTCTTTTCTCACGATTACCTATTTTCGTCTGCTATGACGAAGTAAAATATGTAACACACAAGATTATGTATTTTCGCACATTATCTTTTATGAACATACATACAAGATGATGTATGTATGTGTTTATATTTAGAAAGTTTTTTTTCTCATTTATTACACAATTTTCTGCCAAGCTTGTTCACTCATCTCAATTCCATTCTGGATAAACATGGATGTTTAACCTGAGCACCTATTTTTTTGCCACCGCCTATTTTCTGACTCTCTCTCGTTTTATTCCCATTTTTAACTTATCTTACATTACATCTCCTCCGTCATTTTCATGAGAGCTTCCTTATCATTCTCGTGTTCGTCTTTGCTCACCAAAAATCATTCCTTTNTTCTTGTTAGTTTAGATACTGTCCGCTGGGTGTCGCTTGGTATACACCGGCTTCCGCAAAAGTTTCTCCAAAACAATGACTTTCTCTCATATATTTTTTTTCGCTGCTCCACACTTGCACTCACACAAGAGTGTGTGTTTAACTTTCTCTCTCTTCTCTGGTGAATAGTGCTCGACATGCAGGGTAACCTCAAACTGTGGCATTTTCCACAAGGCATATACATATTCTCCTCCACCATCATTTTCTCTCGACAAGCATGGAGCAGCAACACAAAAAAGTTATTCTTGTTTCCAGGCTCCATCCACTACTTCCCTTTTCCACTTTCACTCCAGCTGCTTATTGATCGGGAAAGGGTTTCACTTCTCTGCACACATACTTCTTCGTCTTGATAACCTTAACAAAGTTATCTGCTGCCGTGCACACACTCACAGCAAGAGCAGCAGCAACTTGCAAATACATCATAGTAGAAAAGGAAAAAAGGTGTTCCTCACAAAATTATATTTACAGCTGGGAAAATTGTGTTTTCCATAATAACTCTAGCTCATCATAGCTCTATATTTGTGCCATAAAAAATTGTGTGTTTCCAGAACAGACATTTATGGCGATTAAATGGGATGCATGAGGAAAAAAAGAAATTATGTTCGTGTGTGCATAATAAAATACAAGAGTGAGTGGCACGTTACCACAGTACATACATAACTAACATCCTCCACTACTCAACTACTATAATTTTTTTTATAGAAATGTATCCATAATGTAGTTTCTCTCAGAAAAGCCGACAAGTTTCACATTTTTCGGAAAATAACGAGCAAAAAATAGATAGAAAAAGTCGTGGTGGTGGTGAAACAGAATATTCGGAAACCGGACTACCACACACACACAGTCAGCAATTTCATCAACCTAGAAAATCGCAGGGATTCAGGTCCAAAAAATTTCTCCCTTTCATTTTTTTGTTGGAGCAGCAGCAACAAGCCAAAGAGGATTCGTGACGCGAGGAGAATGGATCCACGTAGAAGATATTGGATGTCACGCGGAAAATCCCCAGAATACGAAAAATTGACTTTCACTAATAATAATGTATCCATTATACAATATACATATGTAGTTTATAATATGCAAAACAAAATTTGGAACGAGATGAAGATGATAACACTGACTTCGTACTATATCCTTTAGTGTCTTGACTGACATCTTCGAAGTGTAATACATCTTTATAAAAAAACTTATTTTTTGGTGGAACCACCTCCTAATAAAAAAAATAATAAGACGAAGATTGAGTGATTGGAACATCTGAAGCTTAACTTTTATATTTTTTGCTGAGTCAGATTTCAGCTCTTTTTTTTAAAGCTTTATGGTAAATAAGCTTCGTTTTACATTTTCTTCTTCTTCACACACGTCACAACCAAACATGTTTTTTTTTGTGGGGAGAGCTTAACTCAGCATTTTATATATTTTTTTCTAATCATTTATAAATGCAAAAATGTTTGTGTGGAGAAAAAAAAAGTGGAATGGAAAAGGGTTTGCGTTCTTGAAAAAAAGTTTTCGTGAAGCTTTCTGATCTCCATTAATTCAAAATAAAGTGGAGGTGATGTTCGCCTTTGACTTGGCCAACTATTTTTTTTCGCCTCTTCTCACAGAAGTCTACAACAAGGATATTTATTCAGGAGGATTTTTTGTGTGTGAATCTGACCAGCTAAAAAAAGTTTTTTTCTCGGATTTTTATTATTGATCCATTCCCAGTTCATATTAGATAAGGTTCAGATGCAAACACGAAAAAGAATTCAAGCATAAAATAAACTTTATTTTTTCCGAGGAAAGCAAGCATAAATGGGGTTGATGGTTAGAAATTACATGGATTTTTTTCTGGAGGAATTGAATGGTATTGCTATTTTCCCTCCATTTTTTTTTGGTGGGGAGAGCTTAACTCAGCATTTTATATATTTTTTTCTAATCATTTATAAATGCAAAAATGTTTGTGTGGAGAAAAAAAAGTGGAATGGAAAAGGGTTTGCGTTCTTGAAAAAAAAGTTTTCGTGAATCTTTCTGATCTCCATTAATTCAAAATAAAGTGGAGGTGATGTTCGCCTTTGGCTTGGCCAACTATTTTTTTTTCGCCTCTTCTCACAGAAGTCTACAACAAGGATATATTTTTCAGGTTGAATATATGTGTGTGTGCTTATCTAAAAAAAGTTTGTGTTTTTTTATTCAGTAGGATTTTTTGTGTGTGAATCTGACCAGCTAAAAAAAACTTTTTTTCTTGGATTTTTATTATTGATCCATTCCCAGTTCATATTAGATAAGGTTCAGATGTAAACACGAAAAAGAATTCAAGCATAAAATAAACTTTATTTTTTTCCGAGGAAAGCAAGCATAAATGGGGTTGATGGTTAGAAATTACATGGATTTTTTTCTGGAGGAATTGAATGGTATTGCTATTTTCCCTCCATTTTGTGGATTCTACTGCACTCGTATGCTCATTTAAAAGTTACAAGAATGGCGTGTGGTTCACTTCACTCTGTAATTTCCACGGACATTTATTGACTCGAGAATGTTAGTGGATTCTTTCGTTTTTTGGAGTATTTACAGAAAAATTGAAAAATATGTGCTCCATATTTTTTTCAACTATACTGGATGCTCCACTGGAATGCTCCTTTTTTCCACCGAGGAATTACACATGTAGACTTCCGTTTTACGCTTTTTGGTTCACTTGAATCAGACAAGGAATAGTTGTAGTAAAAATGGAGCGAGACAATATCAATGTTAAGTTGGAATGGTTGAAGAAAAAAAGCTTATTTTTTGGCTTTGTGTGCAAGTCAGAAAATGGATATTATTATTATTTTTAGTTCTCGCTTCCAGCCGGGATTTTCTTTCTTGTCTTGCTCTACTTTTCACTTTCCTCAGATCACTGAAGTCATCATAAAGGATAAGTGATGGAAAAAATATTGGAAGAGCTGAAAATAAATATAGTTGATAGATATATTCACGTAGACACATATTTTTGCTATTTTTCTTGCTCACTTTTAGCCTTTTCAAACCAAAGAAAAGAAGAATCTATAATGCCATTCTTATTCGGAAAGTCTTTATTACTTTTGGTGTGTCCATAAATACGTCTGAGTAGTTGGGAGCATCCGGTCCACCACACTTATAATTTAGATACTCGTGTGTGTGTGTGTGTGTGTGTGAGAAAAGCTTCTTTTGGGAGATATTATTTTGCTCACTTAAAAATCTATAATGTAATATTCCTTTTTTTATCTCCTTCTCGTCTTCATCATTCTCATCCGCTTACGAGATGATGATACTTTCATATATATTTATTTTTGGCCACATATATGAAGCCGTTGTAATATGTACTATAAATACATATGTGTGTGGAAAGTCGAGCTACAAAAATATATACATTAAGCTCTTTTCAAGCCTCTTCCTCTATTCGATGATTCTTATTTTTCCCCACATTTCATTATTGAATATTTTCCTGACGTATCCTTCTTCTCAACTTTTTTCAAGCCCATAACCAAATAAAAATAACAATGGGAACCTATAAGGAGCAAGGAGCAGACACACAAATATCTCCTTATTTTTTTCCCAGAAAGCTGTGCTTCAAATAAGAAAAGAAAGGAGAACAAAAAAACGGAGCAAGTCTTAACCACCATCCTTCTCATACTCTTACTTACTAATATTTTTTTTCTTTTTCTTATAATCTTTTATGCGCACAGGGTAGCCTTCCTCCGTATAATTTTTGTTTGGTCCACTTGAAAAACAACTTGTTCCTCACAGAAGAGAAAAAAAAACGTTTCACGAGAGAGAAAATATGTACACACGTATTCTCCAATAATTTTTTTGGAGGGAAGTAGCAGACCTCTTAAAAAAAGTTTCAGCATAGTAGAAGTAACAGCAGCGGGAGCAGCACATTGTCGTTTTTTCTTGTTATTCGTGATTCATGTGGAGAAAACTGGAGAGAGAGAGAAAACGTGAGTGGTGTGAGGACACAGTGGAGCTGTGTGTGCACACATACATATCGTCGTCATCATCATTTTCACTCATCATCGGGGAAATAACTCTCCTTCCTTTTTCAGACACACACACAATGTCTTGTCTGAAAGTGGACCCATTACACATCATCATCTTCCTCATTCACATCATCAGTCTGGCTGACGTGAGTGTGAGTGTGTGTGTGCACACACGGCGTTTCTTTCTCTGCTCCACTTTCTCTCTTTCTCTCCTTTCTCTGGTGATTTGAAAAGGTTCCTCCTCTTCGGAACAATATTGGATCCGTACGAGAAATGATCAGGATTCATTTCTCTGCTGGTGCTTATCCTCATCAGTCTTTTGGAATTGTTTTCGTCCCAGAGTTTCCAGAAAAAAACAGTGTATATTTTTTTTGTTTCTTGAACACAAAAACAGTACTATAGTTCCCAAGCGAAGGTAAACGAAGGAGAGAAATGAGTGAGTCAAGTGTCTAAAAATTTCCACCATCAATTTTTTTTGAGAAAAATAATCGAAGAAGGGAAGCACATTGTTCCCATCTCGTTTTTAGAAAGTCATATCAATATTATACGTGGCTCAAGGGTTAATAGTTAGCCAGTCTTCAGGAAGACTATATTTCTGTATACGTCAGCATCTTTTTGCTTTTTCTTGTTCGCCAGAAAAATTTTTTTTAGCTAGTGTGTGCAAAAATGAGAGTCTGGGTTGGGAAACAGGAGTCGTCGAGTAAAGAGATAGAAAATAGAAAACTATTTCCAACTTGAACGGGAAAGTAAATAAGAAAGGTTCTTCCTTCCAGCTTGAAATGTGGACCATAAAGAAACTACCTTCTCAGTTTTATTTTTATTTTTTTGTTCACACAAGCTTGAAACAGGTAGCATATAATGAAAACAGGGTTCACTGGAGAGAATAATAGAAGCAAGGATCCTGAGAGAGAAAAAAAGTTTTTTTTGTAGACAGAACGAAAAGTATATATTCAGACATATTTTTAATTTCCATCTGTTAGTTTCCTTGTGTTATCCATAAAATCTCTTGTGTTTTCTTTTTCTATTTTTGTGCTGCTCC
>JAHZNF010003022.1:0-14986 GCA_027744215.1 Troglopedetes dispersus | reverse complement strand
ACGTAGTTTAGGCCGGCCTGATTTGATGGGATAATTGAACACGGCACGTCTACCTTTGGGAGACCAGACCTGTATGGGTTTGAAAAGGTTCCGGACGTTAAACTCGCTACTTTTACTTTTTACTTTTACTTTTACTTTGTGTTCGTGAAGAGCCACCGGCTTTCTTCTTTCTATCCGCTCATGCTTCAGCTAATCATCCTGCCAAGGAGTACGTGTAATTTTTACGAGCTGGACAATAAAATAATCGAGTTGAGGCTAGCAAATTATTAGGTTGCAACACTTATAGGCGGAGTTGAAAATGTGATTTTCTGGCTATCTTTCCATTTTTATATTGCTCACATCGATACGATGATGATGATTGTGTATCGTAGTGGATGTACTTTTTTATTATGACGAGGCTTCCTAGAAGAAAAAATAAGAAATTGAGATATTCTCACTCTCATCAGGTAGTTATATGCAGACACATACGTATCTATGTGGGTAATTGTAATCTGCATACCTTCATCTTGACTTGTTTATAACACGAAGGTGTGTAGTTAGTCTGAAAATATATGTATGTACATGGAGCGACTGCATTGTTTTCACACTTTATAAATTCCGAATAACTGACTTTATATTCAAAACAAGAACATATTTTAACACTTTCGCTACGTACCCGAAAGCTAATTAAGACGTTTATGGAAAAGCTAATGAAGTACGTTTTTACTGCATCAAATTGAGTAATTAACATAACCAAGTAAGTGGTATGTAAAAAAAATAAGTAAAAGAACATGGAAAAAGTCTGGCTTGATGAGCATTTAAAACTATGTATGCATTTTTTGTAATACGTTGTGTGCATATTTCAAATGATTATTGTTATGATTACAGTTCCAAAAGAGCAGCGAGCATGCCCTTTTCTCCGTGTCTGTCGTGGATGTGTTCACTCAGCTTACTCAATGCTTTGATGTAGTTTCTAAGTTAGAATGTCCTGGTAAGTGGCTATAATTTGATTATATGCAACTTTTACAAATCAAATCGTTGTTACAAGAACAATTGCTAACTGTTGAGCTAGTTATTTATTGATGCTATAACCATAGATTATCGTAGCAGGAACAAAACACAAGGATCAGACAGCCAAAAAATTATTATATGATATTTTGTATTTGTTATTATTTTTTAGACCCTGATATTTGGAAACGGTATATGAAACGCTTTGCGAAAACAATTGTCAAAGTGCTCCTGGGTAAGTGACAATTATACATTAAAGCGAAATAAAGCATTCGAAATACAATTAAAAGAAGTGCTAAAACGACGTCTTCTTACTGTCAATTGCAGCTTACGCTGACATTGTGAAACAGGAATTCCCTCAGCATTCCAAAGACGTGGATGAGCGTGTGGTAAGTTCAAAGATCGGAATAGTGAAAAAAAGATGAATTTTTAAAGACACATACTTGTTTTATGATTACTATGATTTTTGTTTTAAAAAAATGCCAAAAAATGTACAAAAATGTCGGCTCTTTTTACCAAACTTGATGGTAATGATAAACATGAATATAACTGACTGCCTCTTTCTGATTCCTTTGACAGGCTTGCATTTTGATGAATAACATCATGCAACTCCGAGTCCAACTGGAGAAGCTCTTTGAGGCAATGGGCGGTGAAAAATTGGAGGAGGATGCAGCCACTATTTTACACGATCTGCAAAATTCTCTCAACGCTGTGATGGACGACTTGGCAATCCAGTTTAGCAATAGGTGTGTATTCCTACCCACTCATTTACCAACCCTCTTGTCGGATTCTTCTTCAAATTATTGGATGAAATGCTAATTTTAAATTTATGAATAGTCAGTATTAATTTTAGAGTTCAAGCAAAAAAAATTGCATACATCCCAAAAATTTGCAATTTTAATGGAATAATTAACTCTGAAATGTGAATATGCCAGTTTATCCTAACCACCAAATTTTTTAATACCGAACCACTTTAAATTCTACCTTGTTATTATACTTTTTGAAGAAAAAATATGACGTGATTATGATGAAATGCTTTTACAATCATGTTTGTCAAGTTGTAAAAAAAATCTGACTTTTTTACAACGCAAATAAGTCCTCTTCTGAAAACCAAACTTCATAACAATTTACTCATCCTATTTTTCTTTGTGAAACTGACAAAGTGAGATTTCATAATGATCTTTCCGAAAGAAGAATATTGCTCAATTATATTTTACAAGAGTGGCTTGGAATGTCTCATCACTGCTCACGTATCGTTTATCCACGTACAAAAAAACGCGGAGACAATACTGTGTACTTATTTGACTGTAATTTGATGAATGGAATGTTTTCGTTAAAATGTCTACCTCAGAATACGCCACTTCAGACACCACCACTTTTTTTCGATACATTTTCACACTGAGAAAGATGATTGTACCTTACTTGTGCATAGTAGTTGGTGATGGTTAGTTGCCTTCCGTCATTCGTCATCATCACCGTCATCACTCTAGTAAAAAAACCAAAAGGAGATGTTTTATTGTTTGTGCCAAAGGAAGGAACGAAGAGTATATAAAAAATACACGGAATATTTCCTTTGCGCTTGAGGCTGTCATTATGAGTGGCTGATGCTCAAATTATCTTGTTAGCTCAAGACTGAAATTGGATGTTGGAAAAATGGAAATAATATATAGATACCGACACAATAATCCAACCTTGCGCTGGTTCTGAAGTTTAGAGTAAGAAAATGCAAAAGAATATAAGGCGAGCTTATTTGTGGTTAGTTGGGAAATAATAGATGAAAGGAGGACCAAAAAAAGAGGAGACGACTGACGACTCATCTCTTTTTTTTCTTTTCGTTCTTTTTTCTCCAATGCTTCACTTTGTCTGACTGATTCATTTCTTCGGGTAAATGAAGAGTGTGTGAGTTGGTAATGAGCGAGACTGAGGCTGCCTTTAATTTACTTACAAGTTTTGTGGTTTCCCGACTCACTATTGTAGGATTCCACAGAACTACTTTATTCTCCTTTCTTCTCCGGACCTTCATTATAATCACATCATTTCCCCTGCTCCTCCTATATGTTTGAAGAATGATATCCTGATACCACAATTCATGCCCAGTTTTTTGTATATTATATTTTATTGTTTTGATTTAATGTGTATATCAAATAACCAAGACGGAATTATAGAATCATGGGTTGAAATGAAGGAATCTTTTGATTTTCCTTTATTCTTGAATCTTCCATGTAAAAACAAAGTGACAGAAAATATGAAAGCGCATCCGAGTTCCTCCACAAACAATTCGTTTTTTTACTGAGCTTGAGAAAATTGAGGCATTGTTTTGTCAGTCCTTTTTGTCCAATGGTTTTCTTAATTATTTGTTGATTTGCCGAAGTGTGCTGGTAAATTGGAGAAAAAAGGAAGAAGCATTATCTGAGGATATTTCTGAATGCTTATGCGCATTGTCGAGATAATTACTTTCTTCCTCGTGTTTTTTCTTGTGGAGAATGCACTATACAAGATAATTTTAATATAATCTCCTCTTTGTTGCTAATGGCTCGAGATAATGCGATGATGCACCAGGATTCATGAATGATGTGTGCATTACCGTCATCTTCATGAATGATATGTTGTGGTGACTGGCGACTTTTGATTCACAGAATAATATATATTTTTATATTTTGAGTAAGATGAATGCATGTGTGCGCTCGTCTCCAGGTTGGACTGGAAGGTGAGCTGATAATAAATGACTAAAATATATTTTTTTTATTGTTGTCTTGTTCTTTTCACTCTCCAGCTTGGAGGGAAGAATCACGGGGAGTGTGAAAGAGTTGGGAGACTTACTGATCGCGGTCAAGGGCCAAGGAAATATCAACCTATCACAACCAGCCGTACGGAATCAAGTGGCTGCCGAGGCAGATGAAGTGCTCCGACCCCTCATGGACTTGCTTGATGGTATGTATTCTTGTTACAGTCTTATAAAATTGTTTCAAGTGGAGTAAAGTTACCTTTGTAGATTTCTTTTGAAAAAAATATTCCTGAGTTTAACTTCTTACATTCCGTAACCTCCTGTTGCTGAGGCTGTTGCTGATGAGTTACCTGCCGCTTGCTTTAAAAAAAGCGATACAAAATATCGGACGTCTGACTAGGGATTATTTCCCCATCTCAACTGTATTTTATGTGCTAACCTGACCGAGTCTTGAGTTTTTCTCATAAATCTCAAGCACACTAACAAGATGAAAAACTACGAATTTGAAAGCAATTAAAGTTGCCACCATTAGTATTGTTGTGTTCCATTTAAGAAGCAAAAAATATTCTTGGCAAAAAAGTAACAGGCCTCAGTTTACAAGCTTGATTGACTTACTTACATCCGTTTTCAAAAAATTACCTGCGTACAACAAGTTACAATATTTTTACAGTCTTATATTTTATGGTTCATGAGAGACGAGCTGCTTTCTAGGAAAAAAACAATTTTGCCCAACTTGAAATGATCATCTTGTGAAATGAACAACCACTCAAGTAAGATAAGTTTGCACAGGTAAGCGCCTGTACACATTCCACCTTAACAAAGGGCGTCTTCAAGAAAATAACATGAGTGACGAGACAGTTAGAAAAATGAATGGGCTATTCTTCATTTGGGAGTAAAATAAGATATACGACCGCTGTCGCATCGTCAAATTCCGCAAATTCTTCCGTCCTTCAGAAAACAAAAAGGTGACCGAGTGAAAGCACCACACCAAACCACACCATTCCATAAAGGGAATAATGGACACGCACACAAAGATGTAATAGAAATCATGCTAATAAGCCAACAAAAAATTACGGCAGGAAGAACACAACAACAACAACGTGCTTGGATGAACGAGAGTTTTGCCGATTCCAGAAATAAGATAAGGCCTTCTCATCTCACGATACCATTGGTTGGCGTGTCATTTCATTTTTATGTCGTTTGACTAAAAAATAATAAGGCAGTTTGGGATGAGAATCCTTCTTTAATGAGATGTGTGACTGAGAGGAGCTTGCACACACAGGTAGCCATATCATGGGGATTTTATGGGTTTATGACTACCAAAAAAAACTTGACTCGCCTGCGTGAGAGATGATGATGATATTACATTATTTCTTATTGTTAACCCATATTTGCATATTTCTATACCTCCACCGCACAGTAATATGAAAATATTAGTCGGTTTGACGCAGTAGAGATCATGATATCAATGGAAGATCTTATTTATTATTTTTACCCTGTTTGGTGTTCCTAAATGGCAACAGGTTACAAGGTTTATGTATTATTATTATGAGGAGCGGTGAGGGGGACCGTTTTAAATAATATTCCACTTTTTTATGCTTTTTTAACAAAAAAGATGCGCAGACAAGTAGGTTTTGTGTGCTTTTCCGCGAGCGAGATAACACTAACGTGGTCAGTTTTTTCTGACGACCATTATTATTATGGGAGAAGCAAGAGCATGAATGTCAGTCACAAAACTGCCATAAATAGTTGGTGGGCTAGCGTGTCACTGAGACTGAAAGAGCTCTTGGTTATCTCCCGTCATTTACATATGCTTGCTGGTTTTGAATACCTAAACTTACAAAATATTCCATGTAAATGTGCATTAAATGTGTGTGAATACTCACTGAAAATTTAGAAACTCTGCATCGGTGAGCTTTAATAGTGTACATATGTCGTTTTGAACGTTGCTTGTTCGCTTTGTGGAGGTATCGATGAGTTATAATTTAAGGTTGCAAGCAAACACTCGTGTGAAATATTTATCCATGATAAATACATACCTAAATAGAATTGCCAAACTAGCCAACTACTGAATGATATGGTCTTATTTTCAGATACATTTTGCCTTCATTCTGGTTACTTTAATGTGCTACTTGATCTGCTTCTGTTATTGAATTTTGAATGGCGGAAGCTATGACTTCTGACTCCCCTTCTAACGAAGTTTTTTTTCGAACCCCTTGAAATTCCTTATTGACAGAGCCATTTTTCATATCAATTTTCTCGTCTATCTTACGACTACACAAGAGAAGTAAAAAATATGTGCGTGTACATGAAGGTATGCGCATGAGATAGGTGGAGGGGTTTGAAAAAAAATTGTAGCAAGAGTCACATCCACAATAATTTTTATGTGTCTTCCGTGAGGATGGGGATTCTTATTATAAAATGTGATATTCTGGAGATAAGAGGGAAAATACCCTTCAAAGAAATAATCCTATACGCGGTCGCATTGTATCATATTTTTGTACCCGAGAATGAAACAGTAACCAGCTCTTATTCGCTTTAAAAAGAAATGTACATATGTATGCTTAAAATACAGGTAAATGTTTTTAGAGGAATATCGCCTCTTAAAAAGGTCAAAAGAACTCTTTGCACCAAAACGCACACAAGTCAACAGTCGGGACGACTTTAGATAATATTCTCTAGATGGAATAATTATCTTTGTCTTTATATATTTTTCTCTTCTCCGTGCCTGGAAGAGATGCTTATCTGTCCCCAAGAACCGCATCGCCAACAGAAGCTGAGAGAGGAAGACGAAGACGTGCTTGCGGCCACATATGTAGTTAACAATGAAACCCTTACAGCATCACAATTGTTTACCATTTCATTGCAATCGTTATATAAAAACCGAGGTTGAAAAGAAGAAAAGTTTTAGTATTGAGTAGTTATATGAGGACATTAAATACTACAATCAGGAAAGCATCCTCAAATAATGATCAAATCATCAGCAGCAGTAGCAAAATGACGCTCCCTTCTCCTGTATTACCTCAACAATACATTCATAAATATTGTAATAACAATGGGTAATGGTTTTTTTTGTTCGTCGTGCCCTTATGTTTTCTCTTAACTTGACTCGTCTTTTTTGTTATTCTTCTCCAGGTTCTCTGTCAATGTACGCGGAAATTTGTGAGAAGACGGTCCTGAAGCGACTCCTGAAAGAGCTTTGGAAGATTGTGATGAGGATCCTTGAGAAGCAAGTTGTCCTACCGCCCATGACTGACAAAAATGTACTGTTGACAATACTTTTCTCTCTCTATTTTCTTTCATTTTGAATTTGACAATTGTCTTTAATCATATTGAAGGACCACAAGAGTTGTAATGGAAAATCATCCTCTTTTGTTTTTTTTACTTTGTGGATGGTTCATATTAGAAAATATGCTTCCAGATTTTCTGACCTGGAACATATGACAATGACATATGCATTTAGTTTAAAGAGGAATGTAGGCAATTCTAAAGTTACTTTTAAATATGATAAACTCACGTTTTTCATGGTGGAGAGTGCATAATATTCATTGTGTTTCAAAATAATGGTTTTTTCATGGCGTATTTTCTCTGGAAAAATATGAAACTGTGTGCGCATCCATATATAGGTGATGTGTATTTTTTACTTATAGTATAATTTTTATGCTTACTGTCCTTTCATTGAGGAGACACGGGCTAATGCTTGTGGGCACTGGTGACTTCGTACCACCATGAATTTATCATTATTGTGGGTAAACATTACATGCACCTTTGATATTCACATTAAAAATATCTTTCCAGCGTATTCTTTTTATCATTTAATGTCAGCTCGACGCTGATTTATGTTCCTGTCTATCCCTTGTCACTTGACGTTTTTTCTTGTTTCTCCTGTCTTCCTTTTTGTCTTCAAGGTGTACCTATAAGTTTTACTTACCTTTTGTGATTTTGGTTACTGACTTTTTTGGGGGTTTGTTGACCAAAAAATCCTTTTGGTACACTACTTCCTTCAAAAAAAGTAAGGTTGCTTGTTTCTTGTTTTTTTTTTGTCTCGAGTAGCATCCATTATGATTACTAACTGACAATGTGAACCTTCAGAGTTTCCTGTCGCTACTCCAAATCTGTCCACAGAAAGTTCCTATATTTCTTTCATTGTTTTTTAAAGACCAATTTTTGGAAGGAGCTCGTTAATGCATTTTGTGAAATTGTTTACCGTTTGCCTCCTATTTCCCAGATTGTGTTTGCTTTGTAATTATTCTCGTTTAGGTAATGTTTGCTCTCAGGGTTCACAAAGTATATTTTTTTTACAAAGGTTCGGTGTCATTCTGGTGACAAAAGTGTAAACATAAAATGAGCGCACAGTAAGTATTTTCTTTCGTAAGAATTTATTCTGGCTTGGTCATCAAAATTTTTAGAGCATTTGTGTAGGCACAGTTGGTAAGAGTTTATTTAAGGAAGGGTTACACATATTCATAATGATTTTGGTGATGATGAGTAAACATTTGAAAGGAAGTTGCACAACCTTGTTAAAGAAAACATGACGGATGAGCTTGTGATTTGTTCACGTTCACACTCACCTGTGACCTGTTTCGCTGCACTGGTGGCATACGAAATTCTTCTGATCATTGTTTACTTTATCATCATCATTATTATTACAGATGCTGCTGAAGAACATAACGAGCAATGCGAAGAAGATGATGGAAATTCCTAACGCGAATGCAACAATGGAAAATATGGGACAACTCTTCAAGAAGAATATGGCCAAGCACGATGTGAAATCAGTAATGAGTGGAGTTATGGTAAGAATTATGTGCGCCACAAAAATATGTAAAAACTTGATGACTTGTTGACGTTGACAGTTTGTAAAAGTGTTTGCATGCCCTTGTCCCAGAAAAATATTTTTATTTCTGAATTCCTGCGATTGAATAAATAATGGTTTCTCACGGGACGGGAAAAATTTTAAGATAATAAATCACAAGTGTGCACCTCAATGCGTTGATGGCTGCATGAAAACTTGTGTGACATCACATTATTATTTTTTCTATTTTAATTGCTAATGAACAGGAATTGAGAAAAGGAGTACTATTACCATTCAGCAGGATTCTTCTTTTTCCATTCTTTATAGACAAACACGCATATTACTTTAATAAGTATGCAACTTTTTTAATTCACTTCTTCTGTCTTCTCATTCTGCTCTGTTCGTAAATTCATAAGAATAGTTTTATAAAGAATTCTAACAATAATATAATCACTAATCACCCTGCTCACACCAAGCTAATAATCAACGTATTCAAGATAATAAGTACATCTGCGATGATGATCACATTATGATAATAATATTATTATCGTCATTTTTTTTCATCGTTGTGTGTCATGCAACTGGGAACATGTAATATAATGCAAGCGTATTAAATGTTGCTCTGGCTCACCAACACCATCATCACCTGTTTTCTTATATTCTCTGCTGCCTTTGCGTTTTTTTTTGCAAGCGTATTAAATGTTGCTCTGGCTCACCAACACCATCATCACCTGTTTTCTTATATTCTCTGCTGCCTTTGCGTTTTTTGTTCTTGTATGAGTGAGCAAAATATGTTATTCTAACGTGCGTGCACCCTTTATAGTTAAAAACTATCAAATTCATATGATTATGATAAGAGGACGCGAGCTTTTCAACATGATAAAATGAACTCAGTCAACAGAGAGATCCTTCAAAACAAATTTTTCCAAGATAAAAAAAAGACATTTAAAAGATTTTGTAATCTTTTGTTTCGTACACCACATCATTACATATTTTAACATTACATACATTAGTTATTTGTTGTGCATAATATTTTATTGTTTTTTTTGTGTGCCTACGCACGAAAGCCATTTGTCTGCCTGGTTTCTGTGATCTTTTGATAATCATGATTATTACGCGGCGGCAATGAAGGCATTCTCGAAGACTATCAGGTTTCACCTGCCTGATTAGCCAAAAAGATGTCCGGCGGTTCGGTCGGTTTCTTCATGTTTTGTCGTCTTGTGGCAATCTACGAGATAGATAGATACCAACATACAAGCAGGCACACAAGTAGAGAAAACGTTTAACATGGAAAAATCATGCAAATCAGCATCATTATTATTTCCACGAGTTATGGGAAGATGTATGATCTCCGTGTTTCGAAAGTGAGCACATATGTGAAATAACACCAGCATATTACCACAATTTGGTTTCTCAGTCTTTTAGAATATGACTCTCTCTTCTGTCCTGTCGGCATCCTTTTTTATTTTGCCTGAGCACCAAAACCTCCACCAAAGTAAATGAATTCATGGCTAGTCAGCTCTCTCTCTCTTGAGGCAAGTAGTACATACTCCGGTTGTGATGATATCGCAGGTGAATCTAGGTCCCTGTAATTTATGAGCGTGTAGCCTGTCACTATATCTTTCCACCTTTTTTTCAGTTTTTTTTGTCAGGGCTTTACACAAAAGCATCAGATACGACGTCTGTTGTACAAGATGCTTGCATATATAATTTTTGTGTTATCATCATCAGAAAAGTAAAGTAGGCATGTGTGCATTGTAACTATCATCTTTTTATCAGAAAGCATTTATTTGTAGTTTTCAAGAAAAAAATAGATTTATCGTGATGTGTTTCTGATGTGGATTGATCTCCCTGCATTTCATTGTATTACATATTTTTGGTCCCAGTCCCATCCCAGTTCTCATTTGTCTTCCGGAGACGGTTCATGTCGCCGATGCCAAATATAATTTTTGTTTTTAAAAAAATTGAGTAAACTTGTTTTAAAGAAAAAATGCACATCCTTTGTTGGCTGTAGGAAAAGGAAGTGATCATCTTATTTTTATTTTTATCTTTGAGAACGAATCATTGAGTTTTTGAAAAAAAAATCTGTCCCTTTTTCACCCCAAATTAATCACATGCTAACAGAAAACTCTTCTCGTGTAATTTAATTCTCATAAGAATTTATGAAAGTCAGACTGAAGCGGATAACGGCGGATGTGCTGTGGGCGAAGGATGCGATGCAACTGTATCACGATAATTATATAAAATTCGAGGAATTCAGGTCTTTTTGAGAATGTAATAAAAATTATCAATTCCCCTTAAAACACAAGAAGGGGAGGCAGAAGGACGCCCATTTTTTAATTTCTCAGATTACTTTTTGTGTAAAAGTAAATGAGTTTCTTTAAAAGTCCGGAATTACTTTTCGGACTCTGTCGACCGGAAGAAAGTCGTTAGGTCATGACTGACTCTGTTCATCGTGAATTTTCTTATAGGTTGGTTTTCTGAAAGGTAATAAAATAAATTCAGCTCAACCGAAAAATACCTTAAAGCTCACTTAATTACTCCGTTGTAATTACAAACTTACTTAAAAATATTATTATACCCCTTCGCACACTCGCAAGGAACAGAAGTAAGTGCGTGATTGATTTTACAAAATGGGATGAACTCCGATGGCCTATCATCATCATTATTATTATCATTATCATGCGGATGATCATCCGAAATAAAAAAGTGTGGTTCATTCAGTCAGTGATATCTTCATTTATATCAATACACTTTCTACCGGCGCTATTTTATGATATTTTGTACATACCTACATATTGCCTGCACCACCCCACAACCATCCGAGTGAAAAAGGTGTGTTCTCTCTCGAAGCTATATTTTTTTCTTGTTTCTACATGAAAAAGTGTAGTCACGCTGTTTCTTCTTGAACTTCACTCTTCTCTCAAACCTTCAAAATATACTCCTTATATATTCTCATTTTGCCATACACTTACGCTTGTGGCTGCTAAAAGACACACGAATATAAAAAAACTGTGTGAAATAAACTGCATGATCAACACACACATGTACACATAATATTCCTCGGTGAGATGAACATCTTATATGCGCTATTTTATGATATTTTGTACATACCTATACATATTGCCTGCACCACCCCACAACTATCCGAGTGAAAAAGGTGTGTTCTCTCTCGAAGCTATATTTTTTTCTTGTTTCTACATGAAAAAAGTGTAGTCACGCTGTTTCTTCTTGAACTTCACTCTTCTCTCAAACCTTCCAAAATATACTCCTTATATATACTCTTTTTGCCATACACTTATGCTTGTGGCTGCTACAAGACACACGAATATAAAAAAAACTGTGTGAAATAAACTGCATGATCAACACACACATGTACACATAATATTCCTCGGTGAGATGAACATCTTATATATATTTTGTGTTGTTATTATGACAGTTGTGAGACTAGATTGGTTGCATTTCTTTAGCTAATTGCTGGCAGCAAATGAAAACCTGTTGGCCACAGACCGAGAGAGAGAAGAAGGCTACGCTGCTAATCGTAAAAACTCATCCGGGGAACTGGTACCATCTAATAATTTCTCAAACGATCTATCTATCTGATGGTGTGGTGTGGCTACGTATGATACATAAAAATAATAGTTAATGGTAATGCCTACTTGATATAGCTGAGAGCTGTACGTAATATAATAATAAATGTGGAAAAGTAACTCAGGTAAAAGTCAGCGTGACACGACATGCCTAGTTTACCAGAGATATATCTTACTTTACTCCTCTTTACCCAAACACTCACACCACACCAACCTGATAGATTCAAATTATACCATTAAATATCCATACGTTTTGGAAAATCGTGCCAAACTAGAAACTCATATATTTTTTTAAAGAAAAGACATGTTTTTATGCGCAGTTCGAAACATGACGTTTCTTTCTTCATCCATGGGGAATTATGTAGTACCTATTTATTTAGTTTTTTGCAGATAAAAGATTTTTATTTCGCATTGGAAGCATAAGTAAATGTCATGCCGTTTCATTCCCAAATTTTTTTATTGAAACGGATGTTAAGATTGTGAAGCAAATAAAAAGTATATGTATATCTTCAGTGGATGTGGTTAACATAAGTAACTATACTCTGGTTCATTTCATGAGTGGACTTAATCCTTATTGCAGACAAGTTGAGCAAAGACAGGTAACGAAAAATTGTCATTTTGAAGGGAAATTATTTCGTCTCTTTTTGAGAATGGCTGTTTGGATACTGCTTGTGTGACTACGTTGAAGGACCCCTGGAATGCCAGAGCTGCTGGTCTAGTTTTGTCTTTCACCATTAGCATACATCATCTTGACGTGACAGTCACAAATATTATGGAGAAAATATGCTTATTTGATTCATTATCTTTTTTTTTCGCGGTGAATCTTGTTCAACAGACAAATATTCAAACTCAGTTTTCCGAAAAGGAATAAGAGTGTTGTAAAGGCTGTGAGAAAAATGGCTACTAAAATTTAATCATTATGTCCACTTGAAAACTAGCATTATTGCACTTTTATCCATGTACGATTTGTTCCATCAAACCATTTGCTATCACGTTATATAAGTCCCTTTCTCATATTTTAGGAGTGGGCAATTTTTTATTCCACTTCTTTTTTGACCGACGGCACACAGACAATTTGTGTTCTCTCCTGTGAAAAAGGCAATTGTCTCATCCCTCATCACACATTCAAATCAGCGAACCATGTAATATTAATACTTTTTCCAGCCTTTGAACAAGGAAAGAGTTATGAATAAATTTTAGTTGTAATTTTGCATCTCCCATATGGGGTATTATTTTTGTTTTTCATGAGACCAAATAGCAGCTATCAACCTAATAATAATTATACCAGATGCATAATCACCATCAACGTTTCCTCTTAATTTTTTTACATAAATAAGAACATCACAGCGAGATTCGGTCCATGTAGTTTCAAAGATATAGATTTCACATTTATTGGTATTGGCACAACGATTACTACGCGAAGTCATCAGTTGGTTGGTACTTTTTAGGGGATGTAAGCTAAAAACAAGACCGTAAATTTTCAAGAGGCTCGACAGGTGAGAGGAGACAAGGTTTTGCATTAATGTTTTACATAAACACGGGACCTCTCGTTGTACCCATCATCATCATCAGAGCAGCATCCATTTGAGACAAGCTTTGCATCATCCACTCACTCACTCTGGATTATTTCATTCAAACAAGGCATTTCGACAGGAGTTGACAATGTCATCCATCCATCCATTTCAAGAGACAAAAAATATATGTATTCATGTGATTCTTCTTGTGTCCACAATCACTCCGTAGGAAGCTTCCTTTTCGTTTAGTTGGTGAGGGGACTGCTAACTGTGAGCATCTCATTTGCTTTCAGATTGCATAAAAGGCTGGAAAAAAAGAGTTGTCTCTGCATCTTCCCTTCTGTGTAGTAGCGACAAGTTGTCTTTTCTCCATTTTTATTTATATCGTCCAGAGTGTGTAATTAATCCTCTCCTGTCAAGACTCATCGATATGTTTCTATATATGTACAATTTCATTTGCCTTGCATCATACGAACACGTATGCCATGTCACTGACTGTGCGTACTTAACTTGGGTATGAATCATTTGTCCCCTTCATCATAGATTGATAGGAGTGTGGATTTTCTGCTTTTAGATAAAAAAAAGTGAGCCATTTGTACTACTGGCAACAGTATCTGCATCCGGACAGGTACAAAAGACAAATCTTGCTGCATTAGAGTGAGCTTTTTTATCCTTCGTTTTGTACTCTTTTGTCAATTTTGATGATTGTTCAAGAGTTGTTGCATATTTTTCAAGTAAAAAAGTGAGCACGAAAAAGGGTTGGATTACAAAATAGGGAAAAAAATTATTGTAAAATTGCTTCTCCTCATGATGCCGCCGATGGGACTGAATTTTGAATTAAAAGTTACACTTTGAATAAAAATTCGAGAAAGAACGTGCTCATCGAAATGAAACTTAGAAGCAATCTTCCGACAACAACATCATTATCAACCGGAATATTATTTACTGGATAGGGTTAATTTTTTTCAGAGCTCCATCTCGTCGTGATTTTGTTTTGTATGTTGTGACAAATAACGATGACCACATGCTGGGCAGACATGTGTTGTTGTGGTCTTTTCTTCCTTTTATACACATAAAATACCTACGTATACTGCACACAAGTGGGATTCTAAGAATCACAATACGTTTTTAGAGGAGATTTACTCCTTTATTATTATCGCGATTATCTTCGTGTTGGGAGGGGGTTCTGAGATTCGCATGAATTTTCCTTTTCTTTACACAGAAGCCATATCAGAAGTGCACGCTTGGCTTACATTTTAATACTCCTTGTCATCGTATCTTTTTGTTTCTTACGAGAACAATATGAAGTAAACGCCCGAATTGGGGAATTTATGGATATGAAATGGAGTCTCGTGATAATGACAACCACTCTAGATAT
>JAHZNF010003021.1:0-16516 GCA_027744215.1 Troglopedetes dispersus | reverse complement strand
TTACCCCTATATTAGTTTATCTCACGTGGAATAGTACCTCCCACTTTCGTGCTTCTATCTTCTTTTGCCATCATCGCATCAATAACAGGAGCCCATTGATGTTCACTTGGGTATGAAATCAAAGCCTTTCTTGTCGACTGCCGCAGGACTGGCTTTACTGTTCTCAGGATTAAGTCGAATGCAGGGGGCACTGTTGCGAATTAAACAAAATTCAGAATCAGAATAACATACGTCCTTACGATATTATTCATAACATAGCACCACATCGTGCACACAAGAAATCTGATTGTCTGACAAATAATTATGTTCTTACTGCTCAAGAAATTAATGGTGTCAATCATTAAAGGGTAGTGATTTTCCAACAATGTGGCAAGGGTCAAATAAACCGGCAGACCTGTTTTAAATAAAATATTAAATTAACGATGCCAGATTGCATATTATAATCTAGTTTCCAGTTAAAGGTTCAATAATACGCACAGGCTGGACAAGCTTGTTGCAAAATAGTAAATCCTTCCAATGCACACAAGAACACCGTTGTTGCGACTTTCTTTCCCTTCGCTCTCTGCTCATAAAGTCTCCTATTTTCCACTTCATACATTCTTGAGATCCATTTAATTCCCTTCCGTTGCTTTCCAGCAAGAGTTGCAGTTCGTACAGCCCAGTCAGCCAACCATAATTCAGCCACTGTAGTTGATAGCAAATTTGTTGATCCGTATCGTAATATTCGTGATAAAAGAAAATATTTAGATACGACTTATGAGATATCAAAATTACCTGGTCTTCCTTCCTTATCATACCGATCATTAAATACGGGGAAGAGTCTCTGAGCATCCGTCCAGTCGTCTGAGTCGATGTTATCCATGTTTTCGTCTTCTCTCCATTTCAAATGCTGTGATTAATATATTAATTTTACATGCACTCAAATTCTTACTGTTCAAAATGTAACATTTTTAATAATAATAGTCATAACTTACGTCCATAAATAACTTCTCGGCAGCTTTCGGGTCAAATCCAGATACTTAACATGCAAAACGAAAGATTTTTTTAAAAAATCTCTGTTGATCCAACAATAAATTTTTGGTCTTTATAATGTGCTTATTACATACCTCGGAGCCATCGAATAAAATACAAATCGTCATTAACGTAGTTTTTTACGTATGACTTTGCTGGGATTTTTGGAATAACGGTTTTCTTGAACTGTAATTAAAAAAGTGAAGGGTTTCAACATTACCTGAACCTCCACAAAAGAATGAAAGTAAATTAGGATCAAAGGTACCTCATCCAAAATTTTCTTTTGCTTTCCCGTCACCGCCGTTTCCTCTTCAAATGTGCCCGACTGGACATATTCAATTTTGAATAAGGAGACAAATAGTAAACAACAACAAAGTAGCACTAGCTTTCTGTGAGTTAGCATTTCTATTGGAATTTATGAATACACGACCTGCCCAAAAGAGTTTTATTGCGACAACCAACTGGTAAGGTGGAACTAGACTGACAAACACATCCTCCAGTATTTCGAAGCTTCTTATATAGTCATTATATCATCGCATTTTTTCTTTGACTGCCCTTCGCCGATCCAGAGAAGGTGAACTACTAATTTGTTTAGCAAGATCCATGGAATTTAAATTTATGCTCAAAGTTTGTCATAATATATCATGTTGAATTAAAGTTGAGCTGAGACGTAGATCATTGTAATGATGAAACGGGCGGTTCAGTCCACCGCTGTACAAATTTGTCGATAAGAATACAAAGATATTGGCATGCATGGCATTACACTTGGTAAGTCCCAAACCAGTTAACGAGTCATGCACTCATATTTATGTATGTTAATGTGTTTGTAGACATTAAAAGGAATGAGAAAAACGGCCCAGTGGGATAAATTTATTAATGAATGTGTGGATAAGTTACGGAGTACCACCACTGATGTTCTGGGATAGGCGAACGCACTGTAAATAAGCCTTTGTAAGCTAGTTTTATTTTTTTCAATTTTTGAATTAACTTTCGGTTCAGTCCAGCGCTGTACAAATTTGTCGATAAGAATACAAAGTCCCAAACCAGTTAACGAGTCATGCACTCATATTTATGTATGTTAATGTGTTTGTAGACATTAAAAGGAATGAGAAAAACGGCCCAGTGGGATAAATTTGGAAGTGATGCATTTGCTGAGGGTCATTTGCATGCACATGCCACACAATCTTATATTGCAGTTCAGTTCAAATGTCCAGCAGGAAAAAACTGCTAAATTGCAAGAACTTCTGGCGGAGCCAGGATGGAAGGATATAATGTAGCATTTAGTTTTTATTTTGGCTACAACACAAGTTCACTCAATAAAATTAATGTAAATGTTGTAGCATGTTGTTTGGCTTTATTGTTGCAGTCTGCAACCCCCGTTTGTGCTGCTGCTACTGTTTTTGCACTTGTTGACCTTTCTGGTGGATCATTTTTTCCCTGGTGTGTTTGTGTGTAACTCATTATTACAGTGTAATGATGTATAGTGAAAAAAATGGATAATTTTGTTGCATTTTTGCATGACCATGACAATTTTGTGTGCACAAAAAATGAGTTCGAAGTTCGATAGGCACCACAATAATTTGCATGACTTGTTCCAAAGCATGTTTGCCGAGATGAAATCAGGATCTAAATGAATTCATCAACTTCTGAATCTCTGTCTATTCATTGCCTGTGATGATTGATCGCATAAAACTTGCTACCTTTTAGACAAAAAACTGGTATTATTTACAACGTCAAATTTTACAAGAGTGCAATTTGTTCAATGTAACTGGAGAATGAAGCAGTAATCAAAATATGTAAAAATTACTCATTGAACAATGTATGTATGTATATTCTTTTTATTATAAACCTTANTTTGCATGACTTGTTCCAAAGCATGTTTGCCGAGATGAAATCAGGATCTAAATGAATTCATCAACTTCTGAATCTCTGTCTATTCATTGCCTGTGATGATTGATCGCATAAAACTTGCTACCTTTTAGACAAAAAACTGGTATTATTTACAACGTCAAATTTTACAAGAGTGCAATTTGTTCAATGTAACTGGAGAATGAAGCAGTAATCAAAATATGTAAAAATTACTCATTGAACAATGTATGTATGTATATTCTTTTTATTATAAACCTTAAAATGGTCATGCCACACATGCATCAAATCTGCCCATCATTTTTTATACATTACGTGACCATCTTATGTAGAATTACTCCTGTTGTTCCATGGCTGACTTGAGTAGACTCAATTCTTAGTTGTAAAATTCATAAAACTATCATAATAGAAAATGTTGTGCAAAAAGTTGTTCTAGTCAATACGCAAAACGGCGGTGTAAATACAAAGACAAAAAAATGCCAAATTATCTTTAAAAATTTTGCAGAAAAAAAATAAATGAGACTCAGCCTTCAGAGTGCCACCTGCTCAGCAGCTTAAAAATTTCAAACTTTTAGTAAACACCCAACGGAACACTGCATTTCAATTTTAACGACATGGTATTGTTCCTAACATGATCATCCTTGTTAAAACTTGCGACGTGGAGTACACATTATTATTTGCAATTTTCAGAAACAAAGTAGACTGAGGTAAATTGAAAGAAACAAAGGGAATCTTTTTTGAATGCATGAGCTCATGCGATGCACAAACTTTTAACAAAAAAATGTTCTCAGCTGTCTTTTCCCAACAGAGTAAGAAGTTCTTTCACCAACATTATTTCACAAAAAAAAAAAAAAGAAATCCTCCCTTTTAAGCAGCTTTTCCTATTTTTAACGAGAAAGTATTGTGTGAAAATTTTGTAAACTTTTTTATTTCTGCTCTTCTCTAACTTTCTTAGTCCTTATTACCATTTTCTTTTGAATGCGATCTTGCTGTTCCTTTTGCTGTGGAGTTATTTTGTGTGTCATCATCACACAGCCTTCATATATAATCATTACCAAGTGAAGTGGGAAAAATCCTAGTTTATTTAGCCTGTCACTCCCACTTCTCCTCATTTCAGTAAGTAGTTCCTTTGTCTTTGTCCCGTTCCTAATAGATTCTTCCACTTCTTAAATTCATTAGCAGCTAAGCATTCTTCAGGTCAGTGTAAACAACGGTTTTTGCATTGTGCAGACATGCGTCCTTTGCAAATTTTGTGGCTACTTTTCTAATCCTACTTCATCTTTATGCTTGCAAGAGGATGCCTTAAGTGACAAAGTGCAACGTAAGCTTAAATAACTTAGTTAAAGTAGGCTTTTGTTATAACAGGAGGCGTAATTATTAATCTTCGTGAGATGTACATAGCTGCAACTACACATAGATATATTTTTTCAAAGATTTCACTAGTAACTTTTTATGCAGCCTATATATTACCCTTGCCTGAGCACATCTTCAAGAAGGTCCTCATGGTCCTCAACAAATAAATCCGACAACAAAGAGGAGCGCATACTTATCTGTCTGTGCACATGTATGTATGCAATGTGCCTATATTTCTTGGTTGAGAATTTTTTAGTCATGGTGCTGCGACGACCATGTTTGACTTGCTCTTGCTCCTCCGTTCACACATTTTCTGCTTTCGTTGCGCTTCTTCTGGAACATCATGAAGATTCCATTCACGTACCAGTTTTGCGCTCTACACGAGTCTTAAACACAAGTCAAGTTACAACAAAGAAAAAAAGGGAACAAAAAAATGGAAGGTAGACTTTTTCACTGCAAATAATACCCAACGCATTAAGTTACGCTTCTGTAATGTCGACGAAATGTACACAGGCATACAACGAGAATAAATTCGGACATGTCAAAAAGGCAAAACTTGCTTCAAGCCAGAAAAATATTCTTAAAAGGAAAAAAAAGTATAAAAAAATGGGATAGGTTCCTGTTGTGTGAGTTCTATTACAAGAATATCGACTGGAGCGGTGCGTTCATGATTGTGAAAGCGATGGAGGCCTGCTCCTCCCAATCTACCGAGAAGGGTAAGGAAAGTCCAAGATGTCCTCTGTATGTACTATGTACTTGTATGTACGCGAAGTGCTTTTATATATTTTCCATGCGTGAGTGTGTGTGTGTGTGTGTGCTAATAATAATGGTAAAAGGAAAGGGGAAGTGCAAGAAAGTGAATTGCAACACAACTCACGAAAACCACGCTTCCAACAAGAATGAAGTATGAATGAGCAAAGATTTTTCTTTCCTTCCAAGAAAACTACAACTTTTCCCAGAGATCAAGCCTTTGAATTCGAGGATTTTATCCGTATTTGTAGTATTACACCTCACAAGGCTCAAGGCATTCGATAGAAAATAGAGTGAGGCTACAAATATGAGCATTATTAATTAAGTGTGCGCAAACTAGCAAAACAAAAATGATTCGAGTAGGTCCTCAGGGGTGCATTATGTGCACGGAATGAATGTTTACTTAAAAAAAATCCCTTAAAAGCAAGCAAAAGAGTATTGACCACGATCACTATTATCATTTAGGAAGAACGTGAACAAGTTAATTAATCACCGACACAACAACACATTTAACCTGACCTCCCCTTTCTTGTAAGCACTCAAGAATGCTGGAGAGGTGGCAACCGTCAATAGTTTTCACAAATTATGGGAGTAAATTATTTCTAAAAGAATATCAAAGAAAATCTGTAAACTGCTCATGCACCATTGCAGCACATTTTGGTTGACACGTGGAGCCAAGGTATGTTGTACACTTATAAACTCATCTACGTGGTTTGTTTGTATAAAGATTGCTGGTAGTTTTATGAAAGGCAGATATACTTTAAGTAGACCAGTTTAAGGTATTTTTTTTCTCACGTGGAGCCAAGGTATGTTGTACACTTATAAACTCATCTACGTGGTTTGTTTGTATAAAGATTGCTGGTAGTATTATGAAAGGCAGATATACTTTAAGTAGACCAGTTTAAGGTATTTTTTTCGCAGAAAATAAAAAAAAACGCATTGTCATGCTCATCCCAGCCGTCACCGCTTTTCAATCATGTCCACTTTCAAAATTTCTGTCACGAACGAACCTTATCCAACTCAGGATGACTTCGTGTAATTCGTGAAGGAAGGTGAGCTTTTGGGGAGGAATTGGGGCTATATGAAGTAGGTTGCATAAGTGCTGTGTCTCTGGATGCTGCTGAAGATTTTTATTTTCCTTGCTGGATAATGCGGAAATAAAACGGAGGCTGAGGAAAACTAGGTTTTAGTTGCACACATGCCTCTGTTTTACGAGCTGTTGCATATTACGAAAAAAACGAAAGTGTGCCTTCTATGCATAATTTATGAGAAGGAAAATTAGACAGGAGAAGATGAGGAATGGCAATTGCGTAGGGACACCCAGTACTTGTCTCCCACACTTTTACAGCACTTTTTACTGTGAACGTTTCTTTGAAGAAGGAGTCGTGTGAAGGAATATGGTGCCAGGAGGAAAGTTGGCCTCTGAGCATCCAAAATAAACTTGGTTTGAAGAGGAGGGAAAATGAAATAAAAAAACGCCTCTCTCTCTCTCTGTGCGCGCGTGAAAGTATGAAAAGAAATTAAATAAAAAACGCCTCTCTGTGCGCGCGTGAAAGCATGAAAAGAAATATGTATGAGAAAATTCCTCTTTTTCCTAGGTAGATACGAAAATGTTATATAAAAATGAACTTCTTCTCATCATTGTCTGTTGGAATTCAACAAAAAAAGCTACCTGCGAAAAAGCTGGCTCTGCGTGAGATTCATAATTCATAAAGTGATCCCTTGTCTGCTTTTTATTTCATGTAAATCAGGTAATTCTCCTTTTCATGTTTGTCGAGATGTCGTATGAGAATTGAGTCGTCGCACAGAACACTACTATACGTACATTGCTTGTCTCCGACTCCCCAATTATCTTGATGAACTTTATATGTCACTACACATTCTTACCTGCTTGCATAAATTATGCATTTATTAAAGGACAAGTTACCTATGTCTACTCTGTTCGTTTTATGATCCACGTCAAACGTGTGGAAAATAAGTAGGCATGCCTCCTTTTTGTCACCCTGTCTTTTTGGCTAGCATTCCTATTACGAAAATCGTCGTCGTGTTAGACGTGTCCGTACTGCTAATGTGGAACTACAGAAATGCAATAAATACAATTCCTATAGCTGCCATCATGTCGAATCTCGAACGTGTCTCTTTGTGAAGTACACAAATTTTTCGTAATGAATTCCATAAAGAATTAACATTCAACGGGAGAGCTGTGGCTTAGAAATCCGCATCAATTTCCCGTGGTTCCATTGAAATCTGCCAGGATTTTGCAAACGAGTTGAACGTGTTGCCCTCGTTTTTGCTAACGAGCAAAATCATTTCCCTTCAAATAAATTCCAGTCATCTATTGCTAGTTGTTAATTGAGGACATGAGCAGAGTATAGTCGAATGTTGTATAAGCCTCCAAAATTGAGTCATCAACATTTTCATGAAAAAAATTGCCGACGTGATTACGGTGGGACATCTGGTTTACCACACAATGGAAAGGACATTAATGACAGTACCACTTTTTGAAACAATGGATTTTGTCACAAATCTAAAAAAAATTGAACAAGCTTTCATACTGGTCTCTTTGAAAGATTTCAGAGTTAACCCAGGATGAAATATGTGGTTGACCCAACATACATATGGGTTCATGAACTTACGATCAACCTGGGCAAATCCTGCAAAAAGTCTGGAGGATTCACACACAATATTACTTATTCAAGCAGAAAGGGATTTTTTCTCTTCCTTTTCCTCTTTTCTAAAAAAACGTCCAGAAAACATTTTCGGGTGGTTGCTGCATATATGTGTGTGCTTCTGCAGTGAATGTCCTCTCTATTATGTAACACTAACAGGTAAATGTCACCTGCAAACCTTTTATTTTCTGACAAGGCGTGTCTTCATAACACACACATAAGGTGGTCACATGAGCAAGAAAGAATGAGGTTAACTAGGTTTAGTAGATTAGTCGTACGTAAAATATTGTCTTCTGTGCTCCAACATAGAAGCATACTTGGTGACAATAATACTAGTGTGAGGGAAGTGCCATATAGGAATTATTATGCTTAACCTACTTGTTCCAGAGTCTGACAAAATAGCATTAGCGAAAGCAAGATTACTCGGCTTTTTTTTACACGCAGGAAAGATGAGAGAAAAGAAGGGCAATTTCACCAATACGTAATCCCAGAAACTACCTTTTTCACGTATCTTTTTTTTTCATGCAATATTGCAGAGAGGTATTTTCTAGATATAGTTGCACTTTCACAAGAGAAGAAATTCCGGAAGAAAACTATAAATCCGGCCTTTGGTTTAAGAAAAGGGTTTCTTTTTGCTATTTTTTTGGTATCTGTATTAACTACCTACGTATTTATACGTGAGATGGAATGTCTGCACACTCTGAATTCCCTCAGGGGATTAGTTTTATGATCAGTCGCGGATATCAAAAACTCAACTCGTCGGAGGACTACGCCTAATACGTGTGTTTGAAAGTGTGTTTGAAGAATCTGTGCAGCAGGAAGGAGCTCGGAGCATGAATACCAAAAGGAATGTGTGATACGAAGAGAGACATAAAAAGAAGGGAAATTGCGATTTAAAATAATAGAAAATATGATAAGAAGGGAGAGGAAGGATTGCTTCCGGAAGGAGGAGGATAAGGAACTGTGTGAATTATGTCCCAAGGCTGAAGATGGATGGCTCAACATTATACAGGTTAATCGAACGGAAACCAGGAGCATAGTTCGTGACAGCATACAGGCTTCCAAGTCGTGTGGGCGAGGCATTTAAATAAATGACACTGCTATTTAAACTCGTAGATCCTGACATTTTTTAAATTACAAAATGGGAACGTTGTCATTTACCCTTAAAAAGATATTTGTTTTTCAGATATCATGAAAATGGTGACGGTACTACTTAAAAATCTTTATGTTTGTTTGAACCACCGAGACCAAATACTCTCAGGTTGGAAGTCGGAAATGTATAACATGCCTGGAGCTTATTTGTATCTTTCAAGAAAAAAAAAACGATGAGGGATCCTTCATTAAAAGAGGTAAATTTGTGTGCCTTCACTGATCTAGCTTCATCTACTTTTGAGGCAGCTGGAAATGATAACTTCTCGAGAAAGCATATTAAGCTCTGTTGACACGAAACAGACACTGCTTTTCGAAATTGATGAATTAATTTTTATTATACCTAATCTGATTGGTTCCAATATTCCAGCTTTAATATTGCAGCCACTTATTTTCCTTCATATCCCCGGCTTCTTTTTATGTCTGATAGTGTGACGCCTGCACGTGAGTTTTTATTAAACATAAACAGGTGTATGTGATCGGTAGCGCACCGAAGCAGATGAAATTGACTTGAGGGTGAAATGGTGTCAGTCAGGTATTACGCCCTCCACTCCTCCGGCTCCGATGTTTTCATTTTATTAGCGCGAGTGTAAACCTACATACGCAAATGGCCACCACAGTAAAAAATAATAATAACTCACTACTGTACAGCCCATGAATACATATAGGTAAGCAATATGAAAAATAAGTCAAACCACGTTCACATTTTTGACATTCGTAAAACTTTGACGAATATTTTTCCTGCTTTGGTGCTCTTGTCACGTCAAGATGAAATTTAGTTTTTTTTTTGCATTTATTCACGCCACTCAATCTGTCATTTACGCAAATACAATGCAAAAAAACACTGGAAAAAAAATAAAATATCCGCGAGAAATAAATTGGCTGAGCTGTGTAGCCGTACTAAATTACAAACTGTGTCGGTATTTTCTCCCATTTTTATGATGAAAAGGACTTAGAGGGAAAAGCGCGTGGCATTTATTGCCGGAAAAGGTGTGATTTATTGGGTACATGGTGTTTTATGGCAAGTTATTAGTAGTGTGGGCCAAAGAGCTCTCTCTACATCATCGGAAGGCTTATGAGATTTTTTTTTGTCTCTCAAAATAAAAGCCCGGACGTAAGTAAATTGTTCGCGCTACTGGAATCATGAGGCACACAAGTATTAGGTATGTATGCACATCCATGAAGAATCACCCAAAAGAATTCGGATAATAATAATATGCATTTTCGACATGCATTTTTACTGCGTACTCGAGCTGAAATTGGAATGAAGGAAGGAAGGAAATAAAGTAACGTTGCACTCAAACCATGTGTGCATAGAGGAAACTCTGACTGAACTTTCAAAGACCTAGTTTTTTTTTACTGAGCAGACGATGATGATGGTGATAGAACTGTCAACCTTACCCGCCTTGTTTCAGCAGGGCTACCATACGGAGAACACCAACTATGAATACAACGACCCCACTTACTTTCCTACGCATCCATTTTATTTGGATACATGTAATAATTCTCGCGGAGAGCAGGCGGAAGGATATAATACAAGGTGGATCGGAGGAGGCGTGTGCACTTTCATGTCAGAGGCAGCTGCTGTATAACTTGTGCCACAAAGGGAACCGTTTTTTTAGGAGGATACAACAGTAGTCAATTTTAGGCTTCCATTTTTTTTAGTTTATAATGCCACACAAAAGGCACATATCTTTATTAGGATGACGGATACAAGGAAGACTTGATCCTTGGTGTCATTCCAATTCAAGAAAAAACCGCGAAACTGCATTAGCCTTACATATACGACATGACCAGTGAAGTTTTGCACATTTTCTTGCGGCGGCGTCTTGTTCCATTTCTTTCGTTTTCTCTCCTTCTGCTTTTCCTTACTTTCGAAAAGGAAATTACATCCGTCTCTCAACAAAGTAGGCTTCTCTCTCTTCAATTTTGAAATGAAAATGTTTCAACGTTAACGACTCGGGACAGAAAATGATTGAGCGGGGAAAACTAATAGAAAGGGAAGGACTCTTTTCCACTCGTGGACGAGGATGAGTAAGTTCATGTAAGTCAGTTAGATGTATCTTTTTGGACCTAAAAATGTGCTATTTTTGGGAAGGAAAGAATGTTACGTCAAACTAACGTCAAAAAACTTGCCTTGAATGGTTTATTTATCTATGGCGTGTATACAAGATTCTTCTTATCCTTATTTTTTTCTGTTTACGTAACCTACATAATAGGTACATCCTGTAGGAACCCGTATATTATGCCCATTGGCCATTTACACCAAATTTCCTATTTCCCAATCGAGCTCCTCCAGAAAAAGCAGCCAGCTTTTGATCGTGCTTTTGACAAGTTATTTTGTTTGATGGACGATAAAAGCGGAGAGCACGGATGAATTGAATGGAAGTTTCTCCTTGGAAAAGAAACAGTGAAATAATGGAGCAAAGAAAGTGCTTCTATGGTGTGCAGATTTTCTTGCCCATTTTTTGTCTGTTGCATGATAGTAGACCTGACAGGGTACAGTCTTTTCAGCTTTCTCATTTATTTTCGTGGTGTCATTAAAGCCAATGATGACACTATGACACACCATCTAAATGGCCGTCACATGTCACTGAACATTTGCTACTTGTGGCAGGTTTACATGACACCAAATTAAAGTGTCACAAAATTCATCGTGTTCATGATGACTGAGCTTAATCCTGCCCTTCCAAAGAAAATTACACTTTTTATGGTATAAAACGACTGACTGGAGGAAAAGTACGCTTACTGGCTTCTCATTTGTCGTGGAACATATATAGTGTTTTAGCATGGCGGATCTAATTACAAAGAAGCATCATCGCGCGTCAATTTTACATTGCTTGTTGATACGAGCTTTTCTATTTAACTGGAACTCTTACTCTTCTAGCATTTAACGATTTAAGTTTTCCCCAGTGACTCCAATATTCTCCAGTTGTCATTATCTTAAGAAAAAAGTATCTGATTTTCTGTCCTTGTTACCAATTGCTTTGCCTTTATGTTTATTGATTTAAAGTTTGTTTCGTTTGTTAAATTAAAATCACTGGTCCCCAGGAAAGGTATAAACATTAAACAAAAAAGACAAACTTTTCGCATTCCAGAAAAACCCAATATTTTAAACCAGAGTACTAGTTGCTCTGATACTATACATATACAATATTCCTTTCAGTTTTATAAAAAATATGTTTAAAACCTATGTGCACATAAAGATAAAGCGGAAATGAACCAAAGGAACTTTGGAGAAAGTGAACAATTTTTAAATTGCTTTCTTAAACCATACAAATACAGTAGTCAAGCACGGGTCGACTTTTCAAAGAGGCGTACCTATTTACTACCCACATTTCTATTAAATTCCTAGAGAAATTGACAGTGGCACAAGAAGTGAAATAGGAAAGGAAAAAGGAAGCTAAAATGGTGCCACATTGAAAGGGAAATTCACTTTGAATTACTTCCTTGTTTCGTTATCTTTTTCCTTAAATGTGAATGTAGTTATCGTAGAGATGTGTAATGCTTATAGGTACGGTACTTTATTATAACACGCATTTTAGCATGTGAACGACGGGATTAAAGTTAAAGTTCCCTTTCAATCCATTTTTTCCTACAGAAATGGCATCCTATACTTATCTACCTCCGTTCTGCTATTATTGGATCCGGTGCCAATTTGAATCTAGATGTGAAAAGGTTGAAAAAAATAATAATATAAAGCAGAAACGTGCGTTTCCTCGAGCATACACATTCAGCACGTAGAGCTATAATGCATTCTTTATGCTACTTCTTTCCATTTTCTAAAAGAGTTCTTGCTCATTTTGTAAAAAAAGGACGGAGCAGCATAAAAAATTTATGTATGGTACAGAACCCCGGGCCGGCTACATTACATGTACTTACGTATGTGTTCAATTTCATTTTGTAACCAGCTTGCCAGCAATACTTACATTAGAAAGTAATGGATGCTGAAGCAGTTAATAGTTAATGTTGTCGTATCTCTGATGATAGTGAGCTCAATAGATACACCCACAATTCTCAATTCTTCAGTTATGTAAGCTTTATAACTTGTGCCGATCAAGACTCTTGCGTAGGGACATTCTGTCTAAAGTGAGTCTTCTCTGGACACTGTCATTTTGTGGCAACTTTTTGCCTGTGTCCAAGTCCGAGTCCCACTGCGTGTCCTGTCTCGTTGTCTACCTCCTCTGAGCATTTTCCATTATCTACCTTTTGTGTCCCTAACCACAAGATATGTTTAAAGTTTTGAGGGTCCTTCTCTAGACTTTTCGTGCCTTTAGTGCCATCATTGTAGGTAGAAAGGCTGAAAAGATTTAAAATTACTGGCTCTTCTGTTGCTCAACTGTACCGTGTCGTCCCGTAATTACATGTCGCTTTCACTCTGCACAATTTGTGAGCGTGGTGGTTGGGGGTCGAGATAATGTGCTACCTTCTCCGGAGGAATTCTCAGCGGGTGACCATGAGAAAAGCAGGAATCAGTGTACTTAAGATGGGTCCCTGCACTTAGCACTACATATTTCACTACTGTGGAGATAAAGGAAGGAGCATCCTTTGATGACATCTGCTCTGCTCCTGGTCGAGGTGAACTTGACGGTGTGGAGATCTCAGAAACACGTGTGGTTCATTCATCTGTAGCTTATTGATTTTATTGTACATATCTATTCACAACCCAACTAGTTAATTTATATCGCTTGGCCAATAATAATGCTACTGGCAATGCTAGACCGGTTATGGTACTGCTACTGCTCTTTCCTCTGCCTTTCCATGTCCACAATTTTGGGTGAAATTACGGAAGCGGAATTTGCAGCAGAATTGTGAAATGAAGTGAGCGTAACGTGTATGTATGTGTCTCAACGATTGAGGGTTTAAGTATCAAAATTTTGTGTATGCCTCCCAATGTTTACAGCAGCTTTACCCCAGATTACTCCGCTTGCGTCACTTATTACGTTATCGACAACACGCTGACTTGTCTCAAGTCATCAAGCTAAAAGCATCCAGAAGTATATTATTGTATATATAAAACAAAAAAAATGCTGATGATGAAAGACATGAAAGACACATTTTTATATGTACTTACCTACCTGAATCCTGTGGCCATTATTTGTCAGAAAGCTCGAACACTAAAGGTCGTATAATGTAGACAAGAGCGGCGTGATTTTATAGAATGTAGCATTCAGATGGTCTCTTGCTTTCAAGCCAGAAAAATTCATGCTTGTATAACTTTCAGCACCAGCAGCAGCAGAGAGGTAACAAGAGACCTTGATGGTCGTTAAATGATCAAAAAGTTTTTTTTCCTCTTGAAAGTACAAAAAAATGATGACTTGACTTTGGGAAATAGTAGTGTTTTTTTTTCATGAAACGTGACTTCGTTATTTTGCAATGATGATGGAAAGAAGACATTTTCTCGAGAAAGGGGAAATATGAACCACACGTGTTTCTGAGATCTCCACACCGTCAAGTTCACCTCGACCAGGAGCAGAGCAGATGTCATCAAAGGATGCTCCTTCCTTTATCTCCACAGTAGTGAAATATGTAGTGCTTTTTTTTTCATGAAACGTGACTTCGTTATTTTGCAATGATGATGGAAAGAAGACATTTTCTCGAGAAAGGGGAAAAAATGGAAGGAAGAGACGCAAGATGACTGAGGAGAGTAATCAATTGAAATTCCCTTTTCTGCTACAAAGTAAAGAGCAAAAAAAGGAGGAATCTCGACAAAAAAACAAGGGAACTTTTAAAAGCACAAAATGGAAATTCTTCCATGACCATCTTTGCTAGTGTACTCTACTCATTTCCTGCGACTCCTTCTGAATCCACAGCAGAAAAAATAATATGTTAGCATTCTATTCCACCGATTTTCTCTTCTCAACTTATGCTCTCGAAGAAATTATAGAAACCGGAAAGCCTATTCTGATAGGAAAATGGTGGGAAAAAGTATAAAGTTGACAACAACGGAGACATGAGCGGGTGTAATATAATGTAAAACTTTGTCAACATCTCCTTTCTCTTTTCGAATGATGCTGCTGGTGTGCTCCTTCAAAACGGAGGTCCCTTACCCGTTTTTTTTTGGATTTTCCTTCTTCCACCTTTTCCCTTTGTTACTCTCAGCAACAGTTACATTACTGCGCAGTATAAATTCTTAATCTAGATTTTAATAGACACACGTCACCCATCCAGGCTGAGCATAGGTACTTGAGCTACATTATTTGAAAAAAAGATGTGCAGTAGTAACGCATCCAAAACCATTCGCAAACAAAGCGATATTGTCTGGGGAAATTCATCAGAAACGAGAAAGAAGGTAACTAACTTTTTGTGCTCAGTGTGAGGTCCTTAACGAAGAAACCCGTAAAATATGCATCACCATCCGGAACTGCGAGCAGGCGAAACAATTTCCCATTTTTTATGGAGTACGAAGTTGCCATTTAACGTCCGGATGTGAGCTGCAATGTGTTCATGTGGAAATAAACAAAATGAAAAACAAAATATCATCCATCTTGATTTTGATTCGTGAGCAGTAATGCGATTGGAATAATAAAGTGAGCCGGAGCAGGAGACGAATTTTTCGATTTGTCTTCCTTTATCGCCAGAAATAGGCGCGATGTTCTTCACCACTGAGTTTACACATTTCGTTCTCGTACTCATTCAGAGCGTAAAAGAAACACGTAACACAAACTTTCATCCTAGTCTCTGAAAAACAAACTTTGCATTTATGAAAGTCATTCATTCATCCATCTAACTTTTTTTTCCGGGGAATCGACAAGGGACACTAAAAATTTATCATAAAATCCTCCACCGTCACAAAATGACTACGAGGAGGAGCGCGAGCGTGTTGTTGCAGTGATATGTAAAACTAAAAACTCATTATGCTCCGTAAGCACAAAAAAGCAGCTCCTGGCAGGGAGCGAATAATAAACATGTTTTAGGTACGAGAAAGAGTACCACCAGATTTTTTTTTGGTTTTTAGTGTAGACCATCATATTTTAGGCCTTATCGCCACAAATATTTATAGTGTGTTCATCTTAGCTAACCTTATCCCTTTTCGCACCCGAGGCAAACAAAAAACTGTAGTGTGGCATGATACATCTATGATTTTAGGGCAAATCATACCTTTGCATATAACATTTTATTTCTACGAGCCAAAATGTAAAAAAAATCTAGCAATGTGAACAAAGAAAGAACACTGATATCCCTCGAGGAGTAGTGACTGGCTGAAAGCGCGTATCCTGTCGCTTACATCTGTTTCAATCAAAATGATCTCATAAAAAGTTCAATATTTGTCAGGATGGTAATACGATATCGAAAGTGAGTCTAACAAAATTACAAATTCTTTCCAGAAATTGTACACTTGTAATGTAATACTTTTCTGAATGGTGGATATTATGGTTCTACCTAAAGGAGAGGACAAAATGTTTGTAATTTTTGCAACCAAAGTCAGAGAGTAGCATATTTTTTTCCACATCACAACAGCCTAAAAAATTTGAGTAATTTTTGCACAAAAACTTTTGTAGAGTGTGAACAAAGGGAGAAACAACAAAAGTTTACATTGGTCGTCCTACTGGCAGCAGCAGTGCAAACATCGCGGTGGAATGAAACTTGGAGGGACTGAATGAATACAAAAAAAACTGTGTGCAGTGGACTAAATGACATGCTACATAATATATTGTGTCAACAAAGGGAAAAGGTGGAAGAAGGAAAATCCAAAAAAAAACGGGTAAGGGACCTCC